>JAUDJI010000198.1:0-20271 GCA_037389245.1 Oryzias sinensis | reverse complement strand
ATAATTAAATAAATAAATATTTAATTAAATAAATAAATATAACCTCATGCAAATACATAATCAACCAATAAATCTCATAAATATATAAAAAGATCATGAAATTTTGAAAAACCTGCATCATTATCAAATATATTAAATTTTTCTTAAAAAAACCTGTTCATTATTTTAAAACAGCATTTTAAAATAATTCATTTTAATAATGTTGAATATTATTATAATTCTGTCTTTTTTCAGAAGCTCGTATTTCAAAATCAATATTTTTCAAAGTAGCTTTGTTTTATTTCATGTTGCTGTTTTTCAGAATGGCGTATTTATTTCATGAAGAGCTTTTTTCAGCAGAATGGGTCTATGTGTCAATCAGTGAAGGTGGGCGAGATCTAAACGCTCATTGGCTCATCCATGGAAATCGACTCATATTCCTGGATACCTGCTCTGCGGTGTGCCAGTTACAAACTAAGATGGCATATTCTGGCGACATCCGCAGGGCTTTATTGACATTAGCCGATCAAATGGAGGGAAACAATCTTTCGACAGACGCTATTTTAAGTCGTTTGGATGACATATTTGAAATGCTCAGCTTAATAGTTGCTGCAGAAGATGCAGACATTGACGATTCAGTTTTTGCTAGTTTAAGAGCAATTGAGCACCGGGTTCACGTGGACACCACCACGGAGGAGCTTTCTTTAAGCACCGGCCGTCCACGTCTTGAAGTTCCCGTGGAAACCCTCAGGAGTCTCGTTCTCTGTGGAATGACCACTAAAGCTATTGCTAGCATGTTAGCCGTGTCTGAAAGCACTGTTCGGAGGAGAATGCTTGAAGAAGCCTTAAGGTGAGTTCACAATTATTTAATTGTTTTCTACTTAAGCACAGTGGTTTTTTTTTAAAGAAACATTTAATGTTTTAGTCCAGGAAATGCATCTTTCATTTATAGTTTTACATTAGCCTGAGTCTGATTAGTTATTTGCCTTTGAGCTGTGTTGAGTTTTCTTATAGCCCAAATCAAATGATGTACAAATGTGCATGCAGTCTGTGCTTCTGATTTCCTATTGAATTCTATATATTCATGATCCTTTTTGATTTTATATTTTACTTTTTCAGTTACTGATACGAAGCCCATCGAGACGACTGTTGTTGTGAACTTGGGCTATACAAAAATAAAATTGAATTTAACTGAATTTGGCCACAAGGTCAAGAGCAGGTGAAGGGTCTGTGTCTAGTTCCAAACAAGTAAGAATTTAATGTAGGGTCAAATTAAATTACCAAAATTAGTAAACATTACACATGTAGTATAGCATATCACTGTGACATACTATACATCTTTGAGAAATTAAAATTTGCTTACTACTTGTTTTTCCCAACAGGAATATGTTATTGAAATTTCTCCATTATCTTTTTTCAGTCATGGCAGATTTTTTGTTAGTTGCATCGTTTGCATAAGATGCTTTAAGAAGCAATATAAAAAAATTGTTGTCAGTACAGGGTAGGATGTTGCTTGATATTTGTGTTTGATGAAATATATTTTTGAATGTTTATTTCTCTATCGATCTGTAACAAAGTGGTGTCATGTGAAGGAAATCTGACAGGTATTCATCAGTTGGTGATGATGAATTGGATGCCATAGTGTTGGAGATTCAGCATTGTTACCCCAATGCTGGCTGCAGGATAATGATGGGACATCTCCGATCCAGAGGCATACATATTCAAAGTAAGGTTGGACATCCAAACAGCACCAGTTATAAAAGTATTTCTCTTTCCCTATTAAACTAATTTAGTGGTGGATAATCCTGGTCCTCAAGGACCACCATCTTGCATGTTCATATCTTTCCTGCTCCAACAAAGTGTTCCAATGTTTGAATTATCTCTTCAGCATGTTCTCAAGTGCTAAAGAAGCCTGTTAATCACCCACTGAAATAAATCATTTGTGTTAGAGCAGAGAAAAATATTTTGCAACTGTCATTTTCATGTTTCTGAGGAGCCTGATGAGCTAAATCAGGTGTGTTAGTTACACAGAACATGCAGGTAAGTGTGGCCTGAGGATCAGGGTTGTGTAATTCTGATCTTGGCAGTAGTAATAACTTCCTAAATTGTCTCACCAGTATCTCGACTGGCAGATTCACTCAGACGTGTCAATCCAGAGGGAGTCATGATGAGAAGACTGTCCATTCAGATTGCAAGGCGCCGTCAGTACAATGTGCCAGCACCAAATCACCTCTGGCATATAGATGGAAATCACAAGCTAATCCGGTCATTATTTTGTTTTACGACTTCAAATACATCTTAAAAATTAATTTAAATTTTATGTAAATATGTCAAATTTTAAGCACATATCTGGTTTTGACTTGGTTGACAGAATGTCATTTTTTAACAAGACTGACAGATATGACAGTTAAGTTTGTCCTGTAAACTGTACAGGGTTAGGTTTTTCTGCGACGAAGAAAACAAAGACTTATCTATTTCTCTGCAAGTGGATGTATCCGAATGGAGCAGGGAGACTTTGGCCCGCCCATCGCAGTTTCTGAATCACAGCCCCTAGCTTTTTTAAACTATTTTTTTTTTAAATCAAGATCTGAATTTCTTTTTTTTTCTTTTTATTCAATCGCAATTTTAATCTTAAATGTGTTTAAATGCGTCCGCCATCATGAGAAAAACATTTTAAAAACACTAAAAACACAAGTTTCATTGGAGTGGGTGTTTAAGATATTACCCACACTTATTTCACATGTGTGTCTCAAAGCTAAAAGGGGGGTGTTTAAAATACTTTAGCCTAGTCTTCCAAATCCTGACCCTAACCCTTCCTCTGGGTCTAGGGCCATCCTGACCCCAACCTTATTCAATATAAGTGCGGCAAAGTAAAAAGTTCAGCACTAACCATACATATTTGGAAAATTACCTGAAAATAAATAAATAAATAAATAAATATTCTTAACTATGGTAAGATGACAATGTTTCCCCTTTTCCTTTAACCAGATGGAGAGTAGTCGTCCATGGTGGAATAGATGGTTTTTCAAGGTTGGTTGTCTACCTTAATGCTTCTACAAACAACAAAGCCACAACTGTTTTCAATGGGTTTTTGGCAGCAGTCAGCCAATATGGAGTACCATCACGAGTCAGGTAAATGTTACAAAATCACTTATAAAACATAATCTTTGGACTTTTCAGTACTGTTTTCCACCTCTTCCCTCAGGTCAGACAAAGGAGGTGAAAATGTGAAGGTAGCTCATTTCATGGTCCAGACAATGGGGCAGAACAGGAATTCTCATATTACTGGCAGAAGTGTGCACAATCAGCGGTATGGGCAACTGAAACCACACAAAACTGCACTCTTGGAACACAAACCTCTGCATGCACTGCAGAATACTTCCAAAAAATTCCTGGATCTGGACCACTCCAAAAATCTAATCATTTCTTCCTTGACCCATTTCACACACATTCTAAAGATTGTATGAAAAGAAATTTAACTTTGAGTTTTGTCAATGGCCAATTCCTGGTAAAAACATAGCCCTATTGGCAGTTGAAATAACCAACTTGTATTAGTACAAGTAATGCCAGTCAGATATTTTTGGTCATTTTATAGGCTTGTTTAAAATTAAAAATGATTACTAACTTAAATTCATTGGCATCCCTTTATGACCTTCCCAATAATTGATACACAAGGATGTTTTTAAAATGATCTTCCATTTCTTTACAGAATTGAACGTCTTTGGAGGGATGTGTATGAAAATGTCCTGGACCTTTTCTACACAATCTTTACTGAGCTGGAGATTCAGGGACTGCTCAATCCTGGTGAAGAAATTGACCTTTATGCACTGCACAGATGCTTTCTTCTTCACATTCAACAGCATCTTCACGCATTTGCACAAGCTTGGAACCATCATGGACTGAGAACGGCAAACAACCGCTCACCCCTGCAACTCTGGCTACAGCATAGAAGAGAAGGGCATGACTTTTCACAGGTACAACTGTGTTTTATTCAAATTTTAACTTTCATGAAACCTTTTTCTTATGACAGCAAATTAATTGGCTTATGTTGGCTTTTTTGTGGCAAAGCATATTTTATGTTATATACTTTATTTTATTTTTTTACAAAGAATAGTTCATAAATAAATTCTAGTTTGGAACTGCTGTGTAAATCAACAGTAAGTGGGAGCTTGTTTTGTAGCATCAAGTGATAACAATTTGTCCCTCTGACAAAATTGATTTGCTCAAGAAGATGCAGCAACATGCGAAGGGGGGGGGCTGATGAGATTTTTTTTTACCCCGATCAGTGATTGGGTATCTGCTTACTCTGAGTTTTTATCTGATGTTTTTGTAACAGATTTTAAAAATAAATTACGGTAATTCTAAAAGCAGATGCAGATTAACCTCAATTAGTATTCTTAAATAATTCTTTTATCATTTTACACTTAAACTTTTTTAAAGTACCAGTAGTTTTAACCATGAAATAAGAATAGTGCAACTGTCAAAAAAAAAAAAAAAAAAAATTAACTAGCCAATTAACTAATAAAATTAGGGGATAATTAGTCATGTGAGAAAGTTTGGTTACTTACTTTTAGGATTGAACATTTTGATTAGATGTGGTTCATATCCCCATTAAAAATTCTTACAACTAAATGATTTTCTTTTAATAAGTTGTAACATAAATGAGTATTCACAATTAGCTCACATTACTCGTTTTGGTTATTCTTTTTTTTTTTGAGATTATGGGAATCTTTTTTTGACCTCTAAAGGTCTGGCGTTTACCTAAATTGAGATCACATTTTAGGTTTTAGTACCACATTATTTAATTCTGCTTAACTGGAGCTCAGTCAAAGATAAATAAAAAAGGCATATCAAACAATAGCAAGTTCTATCTTGAACTTTGATTAGTTGTAAATGTTATTTTATGTGTTTTAAAGTAAAGAAACAGAGTGTGACCAGAAATTCTTTTTAATAAATTTTTAAAACATACAGTGATTATTGCATTTTTTTCTGGAATTGACAAAAATTACTGCCTTAGGAAAAAAAAACGAATTCAAATGTCATAACATTTTCCCCCTTCAATAGTTCTGTAATAACAAAATATGCACATAATCACAAAATAGGCTCAGCTAATCACAATTAAGTTTGTCTTGTAGACTTGGGCATAATGGTGTATAAATGGGGAAAGTCATCATTTTAAGACCTTCAGATTTTTTTAACCTAAACTCAAATTCTGTCGTATTTTTTTAAAACGTAAAACCTAAATATTTATCTGGAACTTAATGTGACTATATCAGAACAAACAAGCAAAACTGCATTGGAACCTAAATCAGACAAGAATATGGCAACACGCAGTGTAACTTCAGAAGAACTTGTAGGTCGTAGTCCTCCTAAACCAGACCAAAACCCGTGTCAGAGGAGGTGAGACATGCCTGCATGTCCACCAAAAATGACTTGTAGTTTTGGTAATGTGCAGGAATACGTAGAACCTCAAAACAGGTGGAGGACTTTGGTAAAGTTTGGTCGTTCACCACTTCAACAGTTATTTCTCTGGGCAGTACTTCCCATCCAGTCCAGAATTTGAGAAGGGCTTTTCGTTGTTCACACGATGCTGCAACACAGACAGTTTCGGACAATATTAGCTTAATGCCAACGTAAAATGGAATTTGCCATAATACGGCTAATGCCTGGTCGACCTAAACATTGCTGACTAAGGTAACAGCTTTAAAGACTCGCAGGCATGGATTTTCCAAACTATTTTTAAGAAACCGTTTCTGGTCTATACCAAAGTTTTTTCCCCAAATCTTATGCAATAAAGTATAATGCTATAGCGCCAGCTCCACCTAGTGGCCAAACTGAAACGCCCCCTAAAACAGATTAGATAATAAGCCAGTTTAGAAATTTTACAATGTTAATGATTTGCACATTTTTGTAGGAGCTTCTCCATTTTAGAAATTATGTAACACTGTATGGTTTATTATATTATTGGTTTATTATGTCACTAATTCATTTTACAAAGTGTGAACTGTATCAAATTAATATAAATATATTTAAAACATATATGAATTATGACTGTATTTCTATTCAAATATCTCTAAATTTGTTAACCACGTAAATTCAAAATTGAAAAGAATCGAGTGAATTGAACAACTGAAAAAACCTTGGCATCAAATAAAATTAATTCTGAAAATGATTGGTGATACCCAACCCCAATTTAAAAATGTACAATAATAATATGCCCATTTAACATTCCCACCCTAATTACTAATGGATTGTTTTAAGAGACTTACCATTTTCAATAAAAGAGCCCTGCTACTCTGCACTGGTCTTCAAGCGAGCATTCATCATCGTCGTCATCATCATCAAGTTCCTTCCCAGGCCAAACTATCCTTTCAAGGATGGACTGCAAACAAAAGTATCTTGTTGAAACATGTTTGCCTTAAGCATTGTAAAATTTGTTTGGATTTTACAGAGAGAGAGAAATTCTTCCATTAATTGAATTGTGCATTTTTCTTAAATACTTGAGACAATTAGGACAGCTGGATTTGTAGTTTGGCTTCTGTGGGGATAAAGTAATAATCTTAAAACCAGATATTTTCGAAATTCTGATCTAAAAGAGGTAGCACTTTACCTCACCGGACGGAGCAGTCTCTGAATCCCTTGGTAAAAACAAGGGTATGATGTCTGGTCTTTCTGTCAGTAATGGCCACACCATGGTCTCCTTCAGCCCTTTCCTCAGCTGCTTGACTTGACGGCTTGTTCGTGTTATGACCTGCAATGTTGAGAAGGAAACCAAAATCATGAAATTTGTAGTTCAGATTAGATACTCCAAGGAAGGAGCTTTTTTCATGTTCCAAAAGTACTTTTTATTTGGCAAATGTTATTCACACATTTCTATACGATTTGCACAAAAACTGATGGAAGTTTATGTTGGTCACAGGTAATACATGCAGCCAAGATGTGCATTGCTCACGTATTTTTTTATTTGGGCCCTAGGTCAAATTTTGTTGTTGGGCACATGTATTTAAAGTTAAAGTACCATTATTTGTCACGCTCTTTGGTGTGTGAAATGTGTAATACGTATTTGATTGACTTGATTGGCTGCACGTATTTAGAAAATTAAGTGTAATTAGTCCCCTTTTTGGTTTTACATTTTTGTTAATGTCACATTTAGTTCATAACAGCTGATAACTTACAGCATGGAATAAAAGACGTTCACACAGCCACTTTCGATTGGTTTGTGAGACACCTGGAAGGTCCCAGGACAGGGCCAGCTCAAGAACACTTGCTTTTTCCTGTTCTGTCAAATCAGCAGTACCTTCAAGCTGGAATACAAAGACAAAAACCTAAAAACCAGTAGTAAGCGGTGAAGTGGAAGAATTACAAATTATTTTAAAGAGTCATTTATTTCTCAAGATCAAAAGGTAGAAAAGTACAAACCAGCTGAATGGTGGTACGGATATCAATATCAGGACAATCCTTAATTTGAACTGTCACTGTTTTGGGTGAGCCACCAAAAAGGACATGGATGATAGCAGGACTAATTCCTGACAGACATGGTCCACCATGAAGGAATGCATGGCCCATCATTCTTCCTGTATTTAAAAAATAAAAATAAAAAACAAATTGTATTTAGAATAGAATAGAATGGCTTTATTGTCATTGTGCATAGTACAATGAGATTTAAGCATCACCATCAGTGCAAGAACAGCAAGGAAGGGAAAAGTAATAAAAAACATCGTAATACAAAAAAAAATCACACAAACAGTATATACACAAGTGTGCATATTTAGTACATTAATACAAAGTTAAAAAAGCAAACCTTCAAAACTGCTGTTAATAATTTTGTACAGTAAATCTAGTATGTTGTAATTCATCAAAAATTAATCTAAACAGCAACACTAAATTTGTTTACCTGCAGAGACATGAATTGTCGAATACTATTGTCTCCTGTTAGTTTAATCCTGATAGTGGTTGAAAATCCCAGTTTATCTACAGTTTCTGAAACACTCAGACCAGCCCGTCTGGCACCAATAATCTTGTCATGTTCAAGGTCACTTCAATCACCTTTCTTCTCCATTCTGACGATCGGTTTGAACCGCAACAGATTGTCTTTACCATTTCTACATTCCTAAATGTATTGAATTGTTGCCATGTGATTAGCTGAGATTTGTGTTTACTAGCAGTTGGATAGGTATGCTTAATACCAAAATCACAGCTTTTTATTGGTTTTTTTTCTAACTACTTATGGCATTTCATTAAAATAAAAACAATTTCTGACCTGCCACCAAGAACATGTCACTCTCCAACGAGGTTTGGGAGGTGGATGGAGTCAGATGATCTGGTTCACCATCAAACAGTCTTGAAACATCTGTGTTCCCTGCACATAGTAAAGGTGAATTATCATGTAAATAAAATCTTAAACTATGATTTACTCTCTTAACTATTTATGGTGCAACAAAACCCCAAAATGAAGTATTCACATTTTAGACTACACTATTTTTGTGTTATAGTGAAATACATACATTTAGATTTTGATGTGACAGTAAAATACATACCAAAGTTCAAATGAAAGCCAAACTGAATAACGGACATTATTTTTAAGAAGAAGAAGAATCTCTTCACCCCTTCCCCAACAGCAGCATCCCCTGGAGAAATAAAGATTAAATCAACAAAAAATTAAACATATTTCCATCTACTTATTATTTTTCATTTGTGTGACATTACCTTGCAGTTTGCAGCAGACAGGGTTTGCCCACCCCTTGGGACTTTGTAAAAGGAGAGAAGGGATCTCTCTTGATCCTCAGTACTTTCCCTCAAATCCATTTGCAGTACAACTGCCTTCCTGGTCTCATGCTGTGACAGGAGGTTGGACTTGTAGAGACTGGCAGCTTTGGTTCCATCTGGTTCACATTTCCACTCTGAAAGACAGTCATTTGTGTAGATAACTAAAATTAATAAGCACAATTATTTCATCACTAGTTGTGTATACTGAGCCAAGTAGTTTACAGAATATGTCCCTAGCTACATTTTGTGTTTCAGCTACCTGGTGCTTCCCCTGCACTTGACTTTTCTCCTTCTGGTTGAGTTGCTGCTTCCTGCAGTACCATTTCATCTGAAGAATGCACTGCTCTAACTGGCACAATGTCAGGATCCAAAATGGTAACATCTAATTCTTCTGCTTCGTTGCAAATATTCTGGGCATTGCTGTAGCTACAGGATGGCACCTCTATCCCTATCATGGAATTATTATTCTGCCTAACCTGGGCATCTGTTTCCAACTGAGGTGCTGTCTCACTCAATGGACTGTGATGAGAATAAACAAAGGTTTTAACATTCAGATATACATACAATATATATAATAAATTTTATTTTTTACAAACGCTTTAATAAAAAATTGAAACAAAATGTGTCTACCTTTTGCAGTTGATAATGTGGGTTTTCATTTTATTTAAAGGAATGTCTGTGTGACAACTTAGACATTTTGTGAGGGGCCCTTGTTGCTGGAGTATAAAGGAGCCCTGCAAAAAGAGAAAAGAAATGATCCTCTGGTTATTACAAAAACAATGTGAATGTGAATAGTTTGTCAATGCAACTAGTTGATTTGGTGAATGAAAATACTGATAGATTCAATGTCTCTGACATTTTTTTATCATAAAATTGTAGCTGCCCTGTTACTTGCCACTCAACTACATAAAACCAACACATTAAGAAAGATATAACCATTTGTAACCCCATTTATTACTCACATCGTCCACAGGAATACTCTTCTGCAGAGGTCTTATGTAAATTGTTGCCTGTCCAATTCCACATATGGGGCTGCGGATATATCTCACTGTATATCCAGTGTCTGGACATGGGATCAAGCCCAGGTTACGGCTTCTGGTTGTGCCAGAGATTTGCAGCAGTTCAAACCCTCCTGTGTCTTTCAGCTGAGGGAAGTTCTCCTCAATAGTTGATTTGAAAATGTGTGGATCATCATCCCTTGCTGCAAAATAAATGCATCCCCAAATAATAAAATAAGTCAAATATATTTATGTTGATAATTTCCAACCTAAGTTTAACAGCTAAACTACCAAAATACCTTGAAAAGAAATCCGTCTCTCCCCAAGTCCAGCTGCGGTTAATTTAAACTTGGATGTTTTGGATGGCACTGTGTCTGACATGTGATCACTCAAGCAGAAGAATGAGTGTGTGTATGTGAAGCATTTGGGTTTCTTCTTGGAAGATGGTGGGGTCAAAGATGACAATGATGTTGAGGAAGATCTTTGTCTGTACGGGGCGAATAGTCTTGCAACCTCAGCTTTAAAAGAAAGAAAGAACACTTAAAACTATGAACAACCTATAAAAACATTTTAATTTAATTTTCCAATCTTGGCTTTTTTTCAAAATTGTTTTTATATATGTTTTTGTTCATTTGTACATTATGCATTGATAATGTAGTCAGTCAGGAATTTGTTCTGCTCTGTGTGGCAGAGGTTCTCTTTGAAAATCAATTCACTAAGCTTAGAGTTTATGTTGAACTATAATCATCCTCTTTTTTGCATGATTGGCCAGTTTTCATAATCAATCACAGACATAATTTCTCTTAACACGTTTCCTTTAACACGTCAATGGAAGGGGGGGGGGGGGTCATAGCACAAGGGTTAAAACAAGTAAACAAGAAAAATAGTTCCTCACCCTAAATCTCTGAGCTGTTAAACACTTTCATCTGCTCAGAAGATAAACATACCCCCAACATATTATTTTAAACGCCCTTACCTTGTACTGGGTTCAAACTAGTGTGGGCACGACGATGGTGGTTGCCGCTAGCATTAGCGTTTGGTAACGCTCCCGCTGGACTGTTGTGACGGGAACTTTGGGCAGAGTCTTGATCAAAAGTTGTCTGCTGAGGTATTATTGTTTCAGGTAATTGCACAGTGTTGCTGTCTAAACGATTAGCAACCTCTCTTAGCAACTCCGAAACGGACTTATCTCCAGCAGCCATTTTTCTCTCGGCTCGTAACCCGCCAGCTATAAATTGGGTTTGGAGCGTCACTCGATTGTTGAGGTGCATACTCCCCCCTAGTGTTGAGGGGTGGGCATTACGCCGTCACGTTTGCTGAAGCATCTCCGTTCGATGTAGTCAGGGTGCTGCTGCTCATGTCTGAGTAAAGGAGTAGCCAATCATAAAAGTGTCTCCGCCTTGTCTGGTTTGATTGACAGATGAACTCATTCTGCTGAAAAAGCTCTTCATGAAATAAATAAGCCATTCTGAAAAACAGCAACATGAAATAAAAACAAAGCTACTTTGGAAAATATTGATTTTGAAATCCAAGGTTCTGAAAAAAGAAGTAGAATTATAATAATATTCAACATGAATAAAATTAATATTTTAAAATGCTTTTTTAAAATAATGAACAGGTTTTTAAAGCAAAATGAAATATATTGAATAATATAATGGCTAATTTAAAATCAGTGTGCAGGTTTTTCAGCATTTCATGGTCTTTTTATATATTTATGAGAGATTTATTGGTTGACTGTGTATTTGCATGAGGTCACATTTATTTATTTAATCAAATATTTATTTATTTAATTATGAACAGTATAGGACTCCATACAGCACAAGACTACACTTCAATGTAATAAAAAGTAAGACTGAAAACCCTAATAAAATGAGGACAAAAAATATAAATTCCTTCAGAACTTGGCCTAAATTTCAATCTTACCTGCTTGTCAAACGTATTACATTTCAGGATTAATGGTTAAAAGACGGTAAACCTTTCTGAATTTGATGTAAGGACGCACTTAAATGTGGTATAAAATGGACATAAAAATTTGTTCTCAAGGATATTCCTTAAAGGGGCCTTAAAGGTTAAAGGCCGTGTCATACAGCCACTATGTACGTTTTGCACATATTCCACGGATAAAAATTGGTCATATGTGAATATACGTGGAAAAAGTGAAAAAAGTTGTGTTCTTTCGTCTGTCATGTAATGTCTGTAACGTCTTTATCATTGCTTCCCTCCTGCCATGTGTTCATGTTTTGTACCACAGTAATTTTCGTTTTGTTACCCTGCTCTGCAGCGCTATTTGTTATTTAGAATAAAACCTTTGCCTTGGAACCGTGTGCCTCCGTCGCTGCAATTTGGGGCCTTCACGCTCCCCAGCCGCCCCACCTGACATTTACCCAATACAAAAACAGAAAATTCTCTATCTGCTCTCATGGGCGCACACTTAAGCTTAAAAAAACAAATTGCTGTAGGAACATTGCCATTGGCTGCTCTGTTTACAACTCATTAAACTACTCAAAAAACAGTGGTCAACTTAAGAGAAACACTTCAGTCCAATCTTCAGAACAGGTCTGATTCATATATTTGGTTTGACATCAGATGCCTTTCCTGACACAGTATTTATCTAGGCTTGGGCTACTTTGGATACACAAAGTTTAAAATTAGTAAATACTCTTCTAATTATAAACAATGCATACAAAAAATTGGAGTTTAGAAATAAAAATGTGTGCTATGATTTTTAGACAAAAAAGGGCACACACTTCTTTTTGTATTTAAATATGCAAACATGACAGGTTGACATAAAAATAAGTACAGGAGCAAAGTGTAAATACAAGTTCCCTTTGGATCTCTTTGATAAACTAACGGTAGTTTTTTTTTTACATCTACACACTCCCTGCAAACTGTCCCTCTAAATTGTTGGCAAATCAATATTTATGTGTGAATGCAACACAACTGTATAACACAACTGCATAACACCATTTTCCGGCTCTAAAAAAAGATCATAAATTTAGTTTTATTTTCATTTAGAGATAACTTGTTATAATCAAACCATTTTTCAATCAACTTCAATTGTTGTTCATCTACATTCAGCAACTTATCAATATTTTTTCCTGTACAAAAATATTGGTATCATCGGCAAGCACAATAAATCTCAATTTTGTTGACCTTAAAAAATGTGATTTTTGACTAATCGGATTACAATGTTTTGTCTTTTTGACTGTTATGGGGGGATTTTATGATGTGCAGCTATAGTTTTAGTATGTAGAATTGTTCTAGTTGTTCCACTCTGTTTTCCAGGTCTTCGTTTTTTTTTAATATCTACACACTCCCTGCAAACTGTCCCTCTAAATTGTTGGCAATCAAATATTTATGTGTGAGTGCAACACAACTGTATAACACAACTGCATAACACCATATTCTGGCTCTGCATACAAAACAGGCATTCATTTAATGTGTGTTGCAAGTTAAACCAGGTCGAGCTTTGACCATTTGGGGACTCATGTTTAGCAGAGACGTGTGAACGGCATCTCTTTTAATTCATTGAAGTGCCAATCATGATCATGGAATAGAAATTAATCATTTCATCATTGGTATCCCTGGGGGGTGGGTTCTGGTCCTTGCTCCTGAGTGCTGGGCCCCGCCAAATTTCCAACTGTGGCCGAGTCTGGTCGGGCCATATTTACAACACCCCTTGTGGGCCCTCTTTTTTCCCCCGGGGTTACCCCCTCCTGGGCGGGGGCGGCGGGCCCCTGCCTTGCTCCTCCCTGGACCAACCATGGGCCGGGCGGATGGCTGCCTGGAGTGCGGAGCGGGTCTCCCTTGGGGGGTCCTGGCTCGTACCTGGGGTTGGGGCGGGGGGATGCCCAGAACTCCTGGGTGGTGGTGGGGTGCTCGTCTGGGGCTGTGGGCGTCCTTCTCCGGCGGGGCCCTGCGTTGGGTTCTCCCGGCGCGGCGGGGGGGCTGTTCTCCTGGTTGGGCTGGGGCGGCCCTCTCTTTCCCTCCGTGCCTCCCTGCTCTCTGGCTCTGGGGGCCTTGCTGGCCCTGGCCTGGGTGGCGGGCTTGGTCGCCCGGGCGGCGGTTGTTCCCTGCCGGTTTCCGTGTGGCGTTGGGGGGATTCCGGCTGCCGCTGCTGCTGCGGTGGGGGTCTTGGGGTGGGGATGGCTGGGCGCTCTCCCTCCTTCACACATTCCACCATCCATTTTAGAAGAACATGAGCACTCACCTGAGCACGGGTGTTGGCTCACCTTTGCACTGGCGGTTTGCGTGACTGAATGAATGAAATGTTTCACAGTAGTTGGTTTTAAGGCATAAGTATGTGTGTGAGCACTATCTGTTTTGTGTACATGTCGACAGATGGACATTTTTGCAGCTAGCAGGTGTGTTTGACACTTGGGTGTGTGTGTGGACAGGCTCCGCCCTTTTTGTACTGCATATGAGCCTTACCATGGTGATTAACAACCAGTAAACTTGTTGCTTTATGCTGCTTCATGGTCTTATCCCCCTTCCCCTCCTACTATCACCCTCCTTCCCCCCCTCTCTCTAACGTCCCTCTCTCTTCTTCCCCTCTTTCCTTTTCCGTCCGGTCCAACACCAAAGATCTTCAAACATGTCTGAAATTAATAAAGTTTGGCCTCAATTACAAAAGGGGTTTATTCAGACATTCCTTCGGTTTGTCTGAAGATTAATAACCCCTCTTGTAAAATATGTCCAACACAAGAGGCCCTCAGCTCTCATCTGTCTGCCCAGCTGTTGGACAGGACAAGTTAGAAAAAAAAAAAAAAAAAAAAAAGAAATTAATCATTTCAGTATATGCCCGGAGGGAATTATATGACATATATCTTTCATATGTTGAGGTAGAGCTATGAAAGAAAAAGCTTGGAGCAAGATTCACCCAAGCCTCTTCTAACTGTAGGTGGCAGACATGAGCTAGTAAACAGTAGTAAAAGTAGAAAAATCCCCTCTGCTTGTCAAGTATGAACACCATGGGCCACATGCACAGTAAAGAACCTGCACTAAGTAGGTTCTTCAACACAAAAATCACTCACAGAACCAGTGACAAAGGGCAACCCTGCCGAATTGGGAACGCTTACTACCGGCAATACCCACCAAACTTCTGATCTGGTTGAAAATAGACCGAATAGCTCCAAACTGGTTCACCGGCTAGAGCCAACAACGCACCATGCCAGAGCTGCCTTTGTGGAGCACAACAGTCATTACAGTTCAATTACATCGGTTTTTACCATGTTCTGGAGCACATTACCCTTAACTTTATGGTGCAATAAAAAAGGAAACTCCATGCTAATAGAAAAAGTACTTCCAGTAAACGTTTCCCTTAATGTAGCCAACATTATTCTCCAGCTGTGTCACTGTTGCAATTTATGTTTGTTTCTTCCTTGTCCTGTTCCAACCGGTTGGGGCAGATAACCGCCATTACATGGTAATGCCTTAGACAGAGGAAAGAAAAGAGTTGTTAATTAACATAAAAAAAGAATGATAAAAAAGACTAAATTTTCTCATAAAATATATGATAATTAATTGTATTTTTTTTTTCTAAATTATTCTGACTCAAGTCTACTTTACAGTTACACAAGACCAACTCATCACAGACATAGCCTACAATGCTTGGCTGAGTGTCACTTGACTTTTTTACTGATGTATCAAACTCTTTCATGTAAAGCACATGCAACCAAACAGCCTTCTGCCAGCAGGTGTGGCCTCAAAAGGGCTGTTTGGAAATCCCCAGATATATTTTCATTGGATTAATCATAATAATGTCTTGCTTTTTATATCACACACAATAGTCTGCTATTCTGCAAGATGGCAAAAGGTCCTAAATTTTTTTCGTATGGATTGTAAAAACAAGAAGTTTGAAAGGTAAAGACCATAAAGTCTTTGTCTTTATTTAAAGTATCTAACCGACGCAAGAACAGCTTTGTAAACATAGAGGATTTTTAAATTGGTCTATTTTAAACAATTAAATGGCTTGATTGGGAGTGGGCAAAAGTCATGGTTGTCTGTTGAAATAAAGCTTCTAAAAGTGATGCAGGTACTACAATTGGTGGGCCTTGAGCCTTCTGCTCCACTCCATTCTGAAGGGTCCATTTGTAGAGAAATAGATCCATGTACTCCTTTGTTTTCTCTAACCGAGCTGGCATCTTACTTAAAAGTGTAGGTCTGGATAGCTTCAATTTTGCTCGCCATTTGTGTTACACCGGTAATATTAGGTTTGGTGGTGTAATGGCCTGTAGCAGGAAAGAGTGTAAACAGAAGGATGTCGGGAACAAGGGTAGACTGCCGCTCTGCAAAAACTATTCCATAGAAAACAACACAGTTTGTTTAAAATTTTGGCTAAAAACAGTATTATCATAATTAAAATGACACTGGGAACGCTTTGAAAAGAGATTAAAAGATGATCGGAGTGGGATCGGACCGTTACAGTGGAAGCTAAAAACTCAACACATCCTCCAAGTTTGGCAAATACATACAGCTTACTTAAACAATAAACTGTCACAAAAACATAAACACACCATGTATGCAGTTTCATTAGCAGCATCCTCATATCACCAAAGAGCCAGTCAAAATCCATATTACACAGAGTGGACTTTGTACATGGGAACAACTGTCACAATAAATCCATGTTCTGAGAGGAACCTTTGATATTGAACGAGTGAAGCTTTATTTATGCACTTTACGACACCTTCAGGGTACCAAAGTACTTTAAATTAAAGACAGACAAAAAACGAAGAAAAAACAGCATAAAACTACAAAAATAAGCCACAAAATACATGAAAGACAGATAAGAATGCAATAAAACACATACAAGAAAATAAAATGCCACCAACTACTGAGCATTGTTAGGACTAACGCTGTTTAAGTATAACTGCATTACTAACGACATTACAAGTTGAGTAACTAATTACTTTTATCCCAGCTACAATGGCATTCTAGTTTCTTTGTATGAATCGTGGTGCGTTACTTGACAGTTCATTGATGTAATTTAATTAGCAATCAGATTAATTTCCTGATTGGGAGTGGGCAGAAGGAAACTTGGACTGGTTTAACATTTTTACGGACCAGTCTGTATGAAGCTAAAGCTGGTGTACGATTTTAAAGATCACAGTTTGCCTTAAAATTTGAGGGAAAAGTTAAGAGAAATTGAAATGGTCGTAGATGGTCGAAGACAGTTTGGATGAAGATACAATTAAAAAGTTGCTGGCTTGTGAAAAGTTGCTGACTTGTGAAAGTCAGAGCGATATATATATAATTTTTTCCCCTTAAGGGCTTCACAGAAAGACAGTCTTCCGTGTGATGCGGGGAGAGGGGCGGGAGTGCCATTCAACATCATGACTGGCCACAGAGTCGAGTGGACAAATGCAAGCTGACACTCTCCAAGAAGGAACTAACTAAAGGAACAAATTCATGTTGTGCACTGATACAAAGACTTTAACAACATCCGTCTGAAGCCGTTCAAATCTAACGAAGCACCAAACACAAGTCACTGAGCCCCAGTGCGAGAAGATTTCATAGAATACTTTAAATGTTTGTTGATACCAAAAACATTTACTTTATTTTTTATGCAAAGTTTGTTTTTCTCCTCATGTAAATTAAAATTATTTACATTTTTACTTTTCTTGTCCATTTTTTCATACAAACTAGTTTTGTTTAATACATTGCTGATTTTAAACAAAATGCCAATAGATCTGGAAATTTTCAGTTTGTTTAAGTTTTTGTGAGATTTCCAGGACACTTTATTATTAATTATCACACCTAAAAACTTCTTCTTCTTCAACATATTGAATTTGTGTGGCATTTAACATTTCCTACCTTTCTACTGCAAGAAAAAAATCATAAATTAAGTTTTATTTTCATTTAGAGATAATTTGTTATAATAAAACCATTTTTCAATCAACTTCAATTGTTGTTCATCTACATTCAGCAACTTGTCAATATTTCTTCCTGTATAAAACTATTGGTATCATCTGCAAACACAATAAATCTCAATTTTGTTGTCCTTACAAAATGTGATTTTTGTTTGTTTTTTCTGCTGACTAATCGGATTACAATGTTTTGTCTTTTTGACTGTTTTGGGGGGATTTTATGATGTGCAGCTGTAGTTTTAGTATTTAGTGTTGTTCCAGTTGTTCCACTCTGTTTTCCAGGTCTTCAATTTTCTTTTTTTTGTCTTCAATCCCCTTTTTCTGTTGTTTAACTTCCTGAAATAAGTCCCTCTGCTGCTCCACCACTTTCCTTATTTCTCCTGACATAAAGCTTAGGGATTGTTTCACTTCTTCCATGCCCTTTGCTAAGTTTGTAGCCACTTTAGTGTTTGAAAGGATGATCGGCGTCTGGTAGGCCGTACTGTCAACACGAGCCAACAAAGTCTTTTAGGATATCCTGGATGGCACAAATAATGCAGTACCATTAGAGATCACATCAATCCCTACAAGATGAAGTTAATTGGACTGACAGATGTTTACAGTCCTCTGAGATCCTTGATGGGTTGAAAGAGAGCTTTTTGTAAAATTAATATTTACCTTTATATATGGCTTGTTGCCGTGCTGTTGTGTGATGATTCTGATAAAGAAGTATTTCTTCACTTCTACACGATCTTCTTTCTCTATATTTTAATTAAACATAGAATAGGGCTGCATGGTGAAACAGGGGTTAGCATCCTTGCCTGACAGTAAGAAGGCTTCTCGCTCAAGTCCCAGCTGAACGCCATTCTGTCCTTTACATTTATACTAGGTTACATGGAAATCCTAGGCATTTTAACATTGGGAGTTGGGTCATTTAGACCCCACAAGACAGTGCATTGAACCTTTATTCCTCAATGATTTGTGATCTTAATTGGTGTCCATGGATTATATGAAATCTTCCCACTTTGTCATGGTAGAGAGAACACGTCAATGTAAAGGTGGGGTGATAGGATAGCACAAGGGTTACACATTTTTTTATTAATGTTGGATTAAAATTTAGAAAGTACAGTGGACACAAGAAACCATATCACATGAGAAGACATAGACTTGTTCCTTCAGTTTTATTGATAAATCCCAGCTCAATTGAATAAAACATGGTAGCTTGAACAGAACACACAGCATGGCTTTGTTTATTAAAACAACAAAAGAGAGTTTCATAAATGAAAAATCAATATTGTTTTTCTCCTTAACTCTGGTTTATAAAAAGTAAAAGTATTCAAGTGTTCAAAAGTTAGGAAGAGTTGGACTATAAGATTAATTCACATTGAATCAAACTTTATTTATAAATAAGCGCTCGTTATGCTTATTTATAGATCACTTTACAGTTAAAAATAAAAACTTTTCCGTCCAGTCCGACAACAAAAATGGTCGAAAATATAATTAACATAAATAAAGTTTAGTCTAAACTACAAAAGGGGTTTATTCAACTATACACCTTGTTTTTCCAGAAGATTCATAACCCCAGGTTGTAACAGTAAAATATATCCAATACAAGAGGCCTTCAACTCTCATCTGTTTGCTCAGCTGTTGGACAGGACAAGTTTAAGAAAAAGAAAAAAATAACCAGAAAAATGTTAAATTAAAACAAACTCACCCTACCCCATCCATTAACACATACACCCCATGAACCTCATTTTGTCAACGAACAACTACAAACACAAGCGTAAGGTGGGCAGCAGTGGCCCAGGCAGGCGAGCAAGTCGGCCAATCATCAATGGGTCAGCGGCTCGATCCCTGCTCCACCCACTCAACCATCATTGTGTCCTTGGTCAAGACACCCCACCATCACTGCCTCCATTGTTGCTCCACTGGTGTGTGAATGTGTATGAATGTCCCGGTGATGGTCAGCCACGCCTCCATAAGTCTGCCCCAGGGCAGCTGTGGCTACATCAGTAGTTCACCAGATGAGGAGTGAATGACTGATTTACACATTGTTGGCGTGGTTTGTTCCTTTTCTGAGGCAGTTTCAAAATTGAAGTTAATGAGCACAGGAGAACTCCTAAAGGCCGAATTCTTTGTGAATTCGGTTTTGAGTTGTTCAAAATTTTTGGTTGGTTGAGAATTACACAGTTTATGTGTATTTTACATAGTTAATATTTAATTATTATATAACTCTTATGCAATTGTGCATGATTATTGCAAGATGCAAATGTGTGGCTTTCCACAACCATTTCACGTATGTCCACTTATGTCTTACCAAATTTGTCATGCATGTACCACTGATGTATAACTTTTACATTGCGTATACCCCACAAATATCACATTCAAATTAAGTAATTGACGCAGGAATCACTAATAAATTGCATGTAAACAACACAATAATCACGCACGGTTCATGTTCTACTTTACTTTACATACTCTTTGCGCAGTTTATTCGTTCTTCTGTGGTTTTAACGCGGTACATTCATAACATATTGGTGAAAATTTCATGTCAAGACTGGAGCCTTTCTCATTTTTTTTCCCAGGCATGTTCATGTAATATCAATTTTCATGAGTGCAATATGCAAAATGTAGCAGTGGTTGTGGGCCATGGCCTTGACATCAGCTCAGTCATCCAGCAGTTC
>JAUDJI010000197.1:0-20285 GCA_037389245.1 Oryzias sinensis | reverse complement strand
TCAGTGTCTCATGTTTTAGAACTCATGAGTGTTTGTCTAAAGATAAACACGACTGACACGAATAATAATAATAAATAATAGAATAAATACTAACTCTGTTTGATTTTAGTGCTTTGCTGTAGAGCCCTGTGCGGGACTATTTTCTTTATTCCGCTCTCGCCCACGCCCGCCGAAATTCTGACCTCTCCTGCAACGTATGCGTTACACTCCCGCCCGCACGCGCAAAACTCATAGAATTTATTCCCGCACAGTAATAGAGATGCATTGATTTTGTATCGTCTCCCGTCCCACAGGAAAAAACACGTATTTGTTTTGATAAATGTCTAAGAAACTTTGAACAACAACTTGTTCAATCTGCATGTGGTAAATGGAAACTAGAAGAACTTTGATGCAGAGACATGAACAGATGGATGAACTCCATCCATGGAGGACTATGGTTGCTATGGAAACCTGTTTCTCTGAAGACAACCACTGTTTATGGTCTTCAGCGTACAGAACCATTCAGTTCTGCTTTTAGCTTCAATTAGAATCCTGTTTAATCCAGAAATGACTTTCTTTGATGTCAATGTAAGATAATCAATAAATAATCCTGAAAATGATAATAATGTTATTGATGATGGTATTGACTTGTCTTTAACTTTTGTCTTACAGTGATGGTCATTGACGTGTTAAAGGGCTCCAGCGTCGTCCTCCGTCCAGTTGAATCAGTAACGTCCATCACCGCCATAACATGGAAACATGGAGATAATATAGCTGTAGACTGGTTTGAAGGGAATAAAGCTTTCTACAACATCTTTTCTGGTGAGAACTTAGTAGATTTCTAATAATAAACAACTACGCTGAGACTTTGGTGATGAAACCTTGTTGTTGTTTTAGCCTGAAAATGATGCTAACTTTCACACTAACCTGCTGTTGGTTTACTGTCTAGTGATGAAAGAATCTGTTTGTTTGTCTGAAATGTGAACAGATTCAGTGTTGTAAAGGTTTCAGCATAAATCTCTGTCATTCTTCCAGATACCTGCAGCTTAAACACTGAAACAGGAGAACTGACCATCAATAATGTGAGACCAGAGCACAGCGGTGTTTACACGCCATATATTAACGGAAGACCCAGATCTGCTATGAAACTACGAGTTCTCTGTAAGTTCTAGTTAGTTTTTCTGTAAGTGTCGTTGATTTATCACATCACTCAAATGAAATCAAACTTTATTTAAAAACAGCGCTTTGTGCAGCTCGAAGCGCTTTAACACTAAAAACAGAAAACACACAATATTACAGCAAAAACCCAACCCACCCTTCACCCTTCCCACTCCCCTCCGTTAAAACACATGACCCATGACCCCCACGTATTACTTTAAATAAATAAATAAGCAAACAAGCAAATTTATTCATCAGAAGCAGTTTTATATTTGTTCTCTTTCCAGCTCCAGTCCCCAAACCCAGCATTACTCATGACTGTGTTCCTGGGGAAACCCTCACCTGTACCCTCAGCTGTAAGGTTGACACAACAGATGACCATGGACATGTGGAGGTTTTCTGGATTCTTGATGACAGACGTGTAAATGGCCCAGAGCTACAGATCACAGAGGTACAGAGAAAAAGTTTGACATTCAGACACAAACTCTACAATTATTGATAGAATTGGAACAGAAACCCAATTCAGTCCTAGTTTTCCTCTAGTGAGGATTCTGACTTCTGTCCACGATGATGAAACTTTGAACTTTGGTCTTCAGGACACAAAGACGGAGACGTTTATCTGCAGCCTGAATAATCCTGTCAGCTCTGAGAACAGCTTCAAACTTCAGAATCCTTTCCTTCCTGGTGAGTCATCATGTTTGTAGAAACCAGAGAATCACTGAAACCACTAGAACCCACAACCAGTCATTTCTGACTCTGTTTATTATGTCTTCTGTTTTTGTACGTGAAACAGGTGTTCCTATGTGGATTACTCTCAGAAGACTCAACTGAAAAGATCTCATCACACACATGATGCTCCAAGTGAGTCTGATCAGAGAGATCCAGAACTGAACCAGACCTCAAGTCCTTCATCTGAAAACTGTTGATCATCTGAACTAGAATCCAGCCTCCAAAAACTCTGACAAACACTCACTGTTCCACTGCTGGATGGATGTCCTTGAAGTCTGGGACCCAATCCTTTGAATTGTCACTCCTCAAGGATCCACAGCTGGATCCAGATCCAGATCCAAATCTCTGTTTGATCCTAAAGAAAAGCATTTGTTTTATTACAAACTAAGTGATTCTGTTCAGAAGGTTGTTCAGATCATCTTCCTTGTTGAACTATTGAACTCAGATGATGAACAGACTGATCTTTAGTCAGACAGTCTGATAAAACGCCCCCTACTGACAACTGTGTGACACTGCATAGAGTTCCATCTGTTCTCTCCATCACAGTCTGGTAATACAATACATCCCACGATGTACATGTCAAGATACAAAACATATCCTGATATACCCAAAGACAGTAACAGAGACAATAATGCAGATTTTTTAAGTGTGACTTAGAAAAAATCTCTGAATGTCATTATAACGTACAAATAAATAAAATACTTTTCATTTAATGACCAGAACATAAAGTACTGAAGCTGTCTCTCATATACAAGTTGCTTTTAACCAAGCGGATACATTTGTGTCTTTTTGCAAATTAAGAATTTTCTTTCAACACTTAACATTGTCCTGTTTTCACACAAAAATTATTTTTCAGCAAAGGAAAAATCCACAACAATTAAAATGTGTCTCAACCAGTAGTGTTACATGTGTGGTTGAGAACATAAAGTCCTGTTTATTTCAACACTGATGAATGTAGCTGAACTGGTAGTTTTAAAACGGTTCAGGTGCCTCAAAACTAATGAATAAACTCTCATATTCTTTCCATAAAAACATGAAAGTGTGATGAAGCAGAGTGACAGGCTGGAGGAGATCCTACATCGTGATTTCTAGATTTTTTATAGATCATGCATATCACAGGAGACATACACCTATGATGAAAATGTCAGACCCCCTCATGATTTCTGGGGGAAATGGGAGAATTTACTAAATCACAGGGTTTCCCAATCCCTGTGATCCCTGTGACCAACAGGAGTGGAAAGATGCTGTTGCTGCCCTAAGTGTCTTAAGGCGTAAAAGGCAGCAAGCAGAAGAAGAAGAAGGGTTTTCTAATACTTGGTTGCTTCATCACAGCCTCCTCATCCCCTCTCACTCTGACAGACTCTCCCATCACCATAGTGGACTCTGTCTGTTTCCTCAGCTCAATCATCACTCAGGACCTCAAGTGGGAGCCGTCCATCAGCTCCCTGCTCAAAAAGCAGAGGATGTACTTCCTGCTGCAGTTGAAGAAGGCCCGGCTGCCGGCCCAGATGATGGTGCTGTTCTACACGACCATCATAGTAGAACCAATCATTATCTCCTCCATCACTCAGCTGAAAAGGTGATTGGCTGCAGCCTTCCATCTGTCCAGAACCTATTCGTCTCCAGAGCCCGAGGTCATGCAGGTGGGATAGCAGCAGACCCTTCTCACCCTGGACATGGATTACTTGAACTACTCCTTGTTGGGCGGCTGTGGTGCAGTGGTAGGGCGGTAATATTACAGGTTTGATCCCCGCCTTGCACGCCCATAGTGGGAGTGGAGGTTGGTGCCAGAATTCAGCAGTGGAGCCGCCAACAGTGTGTGAATGTGTGTGTGACTGGGTGAATGGGACTGTGACTGTAAAGCACTTTGGGCCTTGAAGAAGGTAAAACAGCGCTATATAAGTACACGCCATTTTCCATAGACTCCCTTCAGGCAGGAGGCTAAGGTCCATCTGGGGGGTATTCCAGAAAGCAGGTTCTGCTAGCTCTCACGGTAAGTTTGAGGCTAAGGAAGTTGATAACCTCAGTTTTCGGTTCCAGAAATGGAGGTATGTTTCAGGGTAGGTCAAGTTGCCATGGCAACTCATGCTCTGAACATAACCTGGTCGGGAGCAGGTTTAGTTGAAGGTTAGTTTGTTTACAGAGAGGTGAAGCAGCATGGCGTGTCCATTTGAAGATGATTTAGTGGATGAAGAAGCTCAGATAATACTTTCTCCACCATGAGAGGGTGATAAGACCACATATGGATGCTGGAAAAATATTTTTTTTTACTTTGATCTAACTTTATTATTTGTTTCAGTTAAAATAAATAATTTTTTGTTAGTCGGTTTAAAAATTACACATAGTTTTCAGACGGTTATTTTACTTTCATTCAAAGTAATTCAATTAAGAAGGTGTAACTTTGGTGCTGCTGTTAGAGCGGCACCGCAAAGGATTGTGGGATATCATTCCCTTTGCCTGTCTGGATGGATTTGGGTTTAGGTGTGGGTTTTTGACCAAATGTGTTTAGTTGTTTAGTTGTTTTACTGTGTTTTGCCATGCTTCGCCGAGTTATTTTGCCGTATTGAGCTTACGTCTCTGCACCATGAGTGAGAGTGAAGGAGAGGATGGTTAGTTTATATAGCACCCCTACAGCTTGGAGGTGTAATGTCAATCAAGGTAAAGTCTATAATGGAATTTTGCACTCCGTGCATTTCTCCCCCCGTCTTTTTTATTGTTATAAAAATGAGTATATCTGCCGGCTCAAAATTAGGCATTTGAGAGTTCAAGAAATGTAATTAATTAAGATGGAAAAAATATTAATTGAATTGGAGTAATATGACATTTAGTTAGATAAATCCGTAAATTTGAGTTGTATAAACAATTATTGAGTTTTATAGACGTAAGAAATTAGGTTAAATAAATTTAACTCAATTTATTGTTACCAATAGAAGTAATTCATTTAAGTTGGCAAAACTGGATGAGTTATATATGTATCTGCGTCACAAGGAAAATGGAAATAAGATCAAAAACTTGTGCGTTTACTTTGTCTGTTCTTACTACACGCAGAAATTCTTTTTTTTTATCATGCAGCCGTGTTACTTTATTGAAGGTCGTGTAATCTTCATACGCCGTCATTAAAACCTCAGACTCCGTCTCACTGAAGTACAGCATTTTCTTTTTTTTCACCACGCGTTTCCATGGTGACTCCAGAAATCGGCGATCCATTGAGAATGTCTTTATGTACCTGCCGTGCACGCCCATTAACCCAGGGTTACCAAGTCGAGCGTAATTACGCCAACTCATATCCGGTCTTTTGGAACCGATATACCCCGAGTAAGCAAGTTCAGGCGGATTTCAGCCAGAGTTCAGGCTTAAAGTCAGGCTAGTTTAAACATGCTTCCTGGAATACCCCCCTGGACCAGGGGCCTGTTTCAGAAAGGAGGTTCAACCAACTCTGAGGTTGAACTTTAACTCTGAGTTGGTCAATCGGGAGATTAACAACTCTGAGTTTTCTGTTTCAGAGAAGCTGATCCGAGTTAGATCAATCAACTCTGAGTGGACTGATTCGGAGGTGAGCGTGCGCACCGCGACTATAAGAAGCCATTATCAATGGAGCGCAGATATCACGAGTCACCATGGCAACCGTGAAAAAAAGAGGTCTGCGTATTTTTCTCCAGCTGAACTTGACGTGCTGCTGCAGAGTTACAGTGAATATGAGCACATATTCCAGAAGAAAAGCAACACCACTGCATCTGCAAAACAGAGACAGTTAGCGTGGGAAAACATAGCTGCTCAAGTTAATGCCTAAGTTTGCATTTAAATCATTGTTATAAAATATTGGCTGTAATAACTTTTTAAATAGCGTAAGGTGTGAAATAAAAAATGGCGATATTAAGGTGTACTTTTGAAGTGTTATTCCTGGTGTAAATGCATGAAATGCTGCATAGAGTACAGAACCAATCTGGGGGAAAATGCCTTTAACGTCGGTAATGTTTAGAGGACTTTATTGTTAACCTTCCCCTCTAGCAAACGTTGGTCATTTTAATATTAATACATGCAATTGTGTTTTTAAAAGTGAACTTTTGTCTACTGTTGAACCTTTCGCTGCGCAAAGACTTCCTTCTTTTCTCTCGTCTTTCCGACCGTGGTCAGAAGCGCAGGGGAGATTTCCTTCAGGGACAAAGGGAATTCTCCTTCGGGGTTCACTTCCCGTTGGAAACCCTCAACCTCCAGAGCGGATTAAGAATGACTCCAAAACAGTTATTCTGGGAATGACACCTTCTCTTTATTTAACTAAGTGCTCCGTCCTCCGAACACACAATATACTGTATACCACGCACACACCTCTGCTCCATGCTCACCCCCCCCATCTGCACCTGCAATCGCCCCTCCCCTTGTCTCTCGTGGATCGCACCCCGCTCAGCACACACACACTGCAACACTACCCTTGTATTGATCAAGTGGTATAGGTTTATATGGGATTAAGAAAGTAAGCAGTGCTAGCAAATTGTGTTTCCAAAAAGTAATTGTTACATTAATCTAATTCAATGTCCCTGATTTCATTTTCATGTAGATGCAATCATGCAGGAATTAAAAGAACATGGCAGCAGCTAAAAGTGAAGTATAAAAACATAATTCAATCAGGTCAAATGTGGGCATGTCATGGATGTAGGCTTTGTTGACAATATTTTGACATATTGTCAACAAATACATAGCATAGCAATATCTAATGTTGTTTTCATTGTATATGTAATTGACTGCAACGAAAAACGGTAACGCTAAAACAAAAACGTATGGGGAAATGACAAAAAAATTGAGTCTAGGTCGGAAATGTGGGCAATGAAGGTTAAAGCGAAAAATAACGCTTCGTCTTTAAAAAGGGGAGGGGACCGGCAAAAACTTCGAGTTTGGAGAATAAAACCTGCTCCCGACCAGGTTAGGTTCACAGCATAAGTAACCATGGACACGGACTCCGAGTATAAGTTACCTCTCTTTCAGAAACGGGTTTGACTTACCCTGCTTTCTCTGGTTTAACAAACCTCCCATTCTGAAACAGAAAACCCAGGGTTTCCCTGATTTCAGGGTTAACGCACTCAGAGTTTACACTTAACCTCCTTTCTGAAACAGGCCCCAGAAAGCATGCTATGCTAGCTCCCACGATAAGTTTGAGGCTAAGGAAGTTGAGAACCTCAGCTTTCGGTTCCAGAAATGGAGGTATGTTTCAGGGTAGGTCAAGTTGCCATGGCAACTCATGCTCTGAACATAACCTGGTCGGGAGCAGGTTTAGTTGAAGGTTAGTTTGTTTACAGAGAGGTGAAGCAGCATGGCGTGTCCATTTGAAGATGATTTAGTGGATGAAGAAGCTCAGATAATACTTTTGCCACCATGAGAGGATGATAAGACCACATATGGATGTTGGAAAGATAAACTATTTACTTTGATCTAACTTCATTATTTGCTTCAGTTAAGATAAATCGTTTTTTTGTTAGGTCACCTTAAAAATAACACGTAGTTTTCAGACAATTATTTTCCTTTCATTCAAATTAATTCAATTAAGTAGGTGTAACTTTGATGCTGCTGTTAGATCGACACCGCAAGGGATTCTGGGATATCATTCCCTTTGCCTGTCTGGACGGATTTGGGTTTAAGTGTGAATTTTTTACAAAATGTGTTTAGTTGTTTTACTGTGTTTCACCGTGTTTTGCTGAGCTATTTTGTCCTACTATGCTTACGTCACCATGAGTGAGAGTAAAGTAGACGATGATGAGTTTATATAGCACCCCTACTGCTTAAACATATTGTGATGAGATGGGAAATTCTTTAATGAATTTTTGCACTCCGTGCATTTTTTTCCGTTCTTTTTATTGTTATAAAAATGAGCATATCTGCCGGCTCAAACTTAGACATATGAAAGTTCAAGAAATATAAGTAATTAAGATGGAAAAAAGATTAATGGAGTAATGTGACATTTAGTTAGATAAATACGTAAACTTGAGTTGTATAAACAATTATTGAGTTTGAATAAATTTAACTAAATTATTTAAATTATTTTTCAGCCGTGTTACTTTTTTGATGGATATATAATCTTTATCCGCCGTCATTAAAATCTCAGACTCCGTCTCACTTCCGTCTCAAGTGTCGCGCTTTCTTTTTTTTTTCTCTCCACGCGTTTCCATGGTGACTCCAGAAATCGGCAATCTATTGAGAATGTCTTTATGTACCGTGCGTTAACCCAGGGTTACCAAATCCAGCGTAATTTAGCCAACTCATATCTGGTCTTTTGGAACCGACATACCCAGAGTAAGCAAGTTCAGGCGGATTTCAGCCAGAGTTCAGGGTTAAAGTCAGGCTAGTTTAAACATGCTTCCTGGAATACCCCCCAGCTCTGACTGAAAGAATGTGGATCTTCCAGATTATCTGAGGGACGTTTTCTCTGCTTCAGTCTGGAAGAATGATCTGCAGCAGAACCACATTCCTGAAGGACTTCCTTGTTCCTCAGTAACAGGGCGTGTCTGAACGGCTGCAGATTCTGCAGAACATCCAGGTTTCCTGCAGCTGGATGGAAGGAGTGCTGCCCCCTGGTGGACAGGAACTCAGCAGTGCAGCTTCAGGATGGAGTGGCTTCCAACAGATCAGATCAACGTTCTGCTCTCTGCTAAAGAGGCAGAACGTCTCCTTCTAAGAAGAATCCAGAGTTCCTGATCACAAACATCAACTGAAGCCCAAATCAGAGCTGATCAGACTGCATGGAGCCCAAGCTCCAGAAAAGAGGAGAGAAGAAGAAGAAGAAGTCGTCCACATGAAGCTTCACCTTAGAGGGAAAGAGGAGCTGCTGAACTAAAGTACTCGAGTACTGAGGAAGACTTTCAAGCTCTGATGGATTCTGTAGAACATTTGGAACTAGAATGTAGAAAGTGCTTCAGTTCCATCAGCTGTCAGTCTGCAGCAGCTTCATCTGCTGCCTCCATCCTCTCTCTGTGAGTCTCTGCAGAGTTTTTCTGCAGCTGCTGGTTTTTCTGCAGCAGCAGCAGCAGCATCAGAGCCAGAGAGCCAAAGAAAGTGGAAAGTCTGAGAAGGAAGCAGCTCTGAAGCTCTGCAGCTGACGGTGCAGCTTCAGGACTCATGAGGAGGAGCACATGCACGGCTCTGATGCTGCTGAACGTCTGACTGAGATGATCCACATTCAGAAGAGAGTTTCAGAGTGAAAGACGTGTGGAAGAAGAGAATCCTGAAGGTTTCTGTGCAGACATGAACTCAGTCAGAGAGCGTCTGAATGTTGGAGGATCCAGAAGAAACCAGGAGCTCATGAAGGTGGTTCTGTTGGAGCAGAGAGCAGAACTCTGATCCCAGTTTCAGGAACAATGCAGGCTCATGTTCTGGACTGAAGAGTTCTCCTGAAATGTTCTGTTCAGACTTCTTCAGGATCACATCTGTGTGTGAATGTGGAGCTTTGTCTGAACCAAGCTGCAGCTTGCTTTGAAGTAGAGGTAAGATCAGGCTTAAAAAATCCAGATCAGAACAATTGATACAGATACCTGAGATTAAAGAAAGGATAAAAAATGGATGGAAATTTATGTTTGCGACATAATCATCTCAAACACGTCTATCGTTGCATTTTCCTCTCGTATTTTTAGTGTGTCTAAGACTAAATCTTGTTGCTCGCACCTGTTGAATGTTAAAGTCCCGTTAGCTGTCACGCATGTAGGTGTGGGAAATTTATTCTCCTCAGCTGACCCATCGTCTCCTGCGCGAACGGTGTGCTGAAGTAACAGCCATGCATGAGAACCGTTTGGTTGAGGTTAATATGCAGCCGGGCGTAACCATAACCTTAACCTTCCTTCGGGTCTGTGCAGCACAGAAATAATTTTAGCACTAACTGCATGCATTTAGAAAATAACATGAATAAATGCGTTCTAAAAAGGAAAGTAAGGAACTCCTCACGGTGGTCCGGGGAGGGGGCTGTCAGATTTCCTGCCTTAAATGCTTAAATGTTTCCCTGCTTTCAAGCCCAGTCAATGTCACATGTCATATACCCCACTGTGATTGGTTGGTTTGTCAGCTCTGTGCACAATACTGAAAAAGTATTATTCATATAAACTGGCGGGACACACTACCATTAAACTTTCATATGGGGGGGGGGGGCAAAATATCATTTTGGGGGCTGCAAATAGCCTGCGGACCCCTGTCCTAAGAGAACAATTAACTTGTCTAACCTTACAACTACAAGCTAAAATATAAATTGCCAAATATATATTTTTTTTATTTAAGCATTTCAATTTGATACAAGGGCAACTGCAACTAACAAAGAAACTATGTTTTTGTTAGAAATGATAGACACACACAGAGGGCTTCAGAAACAACTGAAAATAATTTATTTAGGAGCATTTAATAAACATTTTCTCTGTTGAACTACCCAGCGTCACTTAAAAACACAGGTCTAGACTAAGGTCAGAGGTCAGCTAGTTAACAGGTATCGGTTGATGGACCTATGACTTAGTTGTCATTTCAAAATGAATTCATAAACAATATTATTTCATATCAACTCCAATACAAACTAACAAATATTGTCTTTTGACACTTTTTAACAAGATACGAAATGGAACTGACAAAGAAAAAACACACAACGTTTTTTGTTCCGAATTGACACACACGAAGTGCTTCAGAAATGGCTGAAAATATAATTTATTTATAAACATTTGAAAACATTTTCTCTGATTAAAAAAAAAAAACTACTTTACTTTAAAAAAAATTGAACCTTTGTAAACAAGAATCATTTATCGCCTAACGTGAAACTTACAGTGATACCTGCAATTATTTCTCCTGAAAAGGAGGAATGATTGTTGGACTGGAGCTACAAAGCTGTTTCTACCGTGTGTGGGATAACATGTGACGTGTAACAAGAGACCTTTGAGTGAAACTTTTGCTACATTTTTTACAGGAATAAGGCTTCTCTGCTGCATGAGTAAACATGTGAGACGAGAGATGAGATTTTTTTCTGAAATTCATGTTGCATTCCTTACAGGAATAAGGCTTCTCTCCTGTATGAGTATACATGTGATGAGTGAGCACTGAACTATACCGGAAACATTTGTTGCATTCTTTGCAGCAAAAAGGCTTCTCTCCAGTGTGACTTACCATGTGACACGTGACATGAGGCTTCTGAACAAACCTTTTGCTGCATTTTTTACAGGAATAAGGCCTCTCTCTCCTGTATGGGTAGACATGTGATACTTCAAACTTTGAGCAGTAGTATAACTTCTTCCACACTCTTTACAAGAGTTTTTCTTTGGTTTCTCTTTTTTTTTACATTTCTTCTTTGAAGCAATTTTCCTTAAAGTTTTGTCACGAACACGTTTTTTTGTTATTTCCTCCAAGTTGATGTCACTCTGACTTTGTGACATGTGAGAGCGGTACCCACTTTGGACATGACGTCTGTCTCTTCGCTTCCTCTGATCTTTCTTCTGTGGATCTGTCTTTCCATCTGTAGTTAATATTGGTTCTTTGTGTTGTTTTCCTTCTTCATCCTGACAATTAGTTACAATAAAGCTCTGCTGATTGTTTAGATCTGCTTCACTGTTCTCATCTTCCTCATAAGTAGGAATCTCCATCATGGTATCAGTCTCCTGCTTCAGATCAAGCTGCTCTTCACCTTGACGTATGTAGAGCTCTTCTTGCTCCTCTTTCATATGTGGAGGTTCTGGTTCCTGCAGTTCCTCTTTAGTTTCTGAAGGTTCTGGTTCCTGCAGTTCCTCCTTAATCCGTGGATGTTCTGGTTCCTTCAGTTCCATTCTTAAGTTCCTCTGCTGGTTGCGAAGATCTTCCTCTTCAGTCATCCTATGCTGGGGGAGCACTGCAGAGACACAAACCCAACAAGAAGCTTGTTTACACTTTAAAAAAATGTTCTTTGTTAAATACAAATAAAAATTGTAATCACTTCATTCAGAAGATAATTGCTTTAAATTTTTAATTAAAAAAATAATCCACCCATTCATCCATTTTCGGAACCCCCTGAATCCCTTTTGAGGTCATGGGAATCCTGGGGTTTATAACAGGAAGCCAGGGCCCACCACGGACAGGTTGCAAGTCCATCACCTGACCACAGAACACACACACTCATATCCACACCTACGGGTGCTATGGCGGGGGCACAAGGAGAACATGTAAACTCCATACAGCAAGGACCCAGCTGAGATTTAAACTAGAGCCTTCTCTCTGTGAGGTGAGAGTTCGGGGCAAACACCTCACATCAAGAAATATTAAGGATTTCTGAAATATTACCCACCAATTTTAATACCAACTACAGCTCTTAATTCACACACTCCCTACACCAACACACTATGAACACACACGTTACACAAGACTTTTTAGCACTGAAACCACTCAATTCGGGCTCAGATTATTCTTCAGGGTTAAAAGATTAACTACACTCTGTGAACCAAAAAAGGAACTACAAAAGTATGACTATTGCAGGTAACTAAATCTAAGTGGACTAAATCTAAGTGGACTAATTTGTTCAACACACACAGAAACAGCAGATATTCTTTACAAAAAGTCTGGTTTTCATTTTACAAGGCTTCATACATCCAAGGGAACAATGGCCCTTAACTTAAAACATTTATGTTAACAGGCCTTCACAAAGGGACTTAACGTGACATCTGACCTCACTATATTCAATGAATTAGGACAAGTATTAAGAAAATTCAAGATGGCTGAACCTTAGTGAAGGATTCAGTTGAGTAAACAAGGGAGGAAAAACATTCATATTCATTGAAAAACCTGCACAACACATTTTTGTCTTCAGGCACTTACAAAATTGTGTTACAGTGATCCCTTGCTATAACGCGGTTTACTTTTCACGGTTTCGCTACTTCACGGATTTGCATCGTGCATTGTGTTCTGCATTCTGATTGGCTAAAAAAGTCACCCCGCTTCTTCTCTACCTGTGCGTCAATAATGTTGCAGTTTAATATGTACACGTACGTAAATCAGCTTTCCAAATTACGTACATGCAAATCATCTTGCAATTTCAAGTTTCTCTAAAACCCATAGAAAAAGAGCGACACCAACTGTCAATCACTATGTTCTTCTCGCGAATAAACAAACACAGCTGCACCGCGGGCTTGAGTAGGAGAAAACACTGCAGCTTCTCAGACTGAAGAGCATTGAAATACACCTGAGCCACTATTTGTCCGTTTGTACTTTGTATTTTTTTCATGATCATTTTAAATTTTCTCCGGTTTAATTCAATTACTCTCGGGTCGCGGTGGGCGGGGCTAATCTCCGCGATTTGAAGCCTTCTGTTTACATCAATGATTCAAATTATTATTTGACAGTACAGAAGTTATTTGTTGAAAAAAAAACGTTTTTAAAGTACTTTGATTTGTGAAACAAATGCTTGAGCTTGTAAAATGGTTTGTTCTTTCTTTTCAATGTATAACAGAGTATTTTTTGTATAATAATTGTTAAAAAATAGAGGTTTCTACTTCACGGATTTTGCCTATCACGGGTTCTTTTTGGAACGTAACCCCCGCGAAAAACAAGGGTTTACATTATTATTTTATCCTTATTTAAGGAATTGAAAGTTTTCTGTAAAAACAGCTGAGTAACATGACAAAAGTTCAGCAAAGGTTCAATAACTTTCATATGGCAAGGCCATAACCTTTTGATCTTTTGTTAGATGCTGTAAATATTTGTAATGAAGTTGCAGTGAAACACTATTAAGACATGTTTGTAACTAGTCTAAATTAGAGAACACTTAATGATTCTCATTAGTATTGCGATGGGCGCCACAATAGGCTGTCAGTTACCTCAGCTTGCCTGTTTAGTACAGACATGGACTTTTGACATTTGATCAGAGTAGTGGCACACCTGCTACTCATTTCTGAATTATTTTCCACCACGTCAGGGTCTGAAATGATCAGTGGGCGCATTATTTACACATGCAATCAGCTGTTGTCACCAGGCATCAACATGCTAGCAGAGAAGCGACTGGAGATTCTCAAAGAGTTACGCCGTCACAGGAGAGGCTGTAGAATTTGAGTTAAGCACCAGGAGAGGAAGGAACGCTACAAGTAAAGCGTCCATCCATCCTCATGGAGAATGAAAGACATTTTCCCAAAATAAAGAAGGACATCCCAGCGCTAACCAGACTGCAATAGGAGTACCAGCAGAGCAGTCTCCTGCCGTTCATGGAGACCTGGCTCATGGACCTCACACCAAACTCTGATGGAACTCTGGAGCATTTCCAACTAGTGAGAGCGGACTGGTAGGTGGTAGGGAGGGGGCTTGTGGTGTACGTTAATGGGGGATGGTGTAACCCACAAGACAAAACTGCATCAAAGACATTGAACAGTTAGCAGACAGCGTTCAGCCGTACAATCTGGGGGGGAGGGGAGTATTCTTGTTATTGTGTTAACTCTTTACATTCCACCATCTGCAGAGGCTAAAGCAGCCTGTGAAGACATATCCACCTCTGTCTCTTAGCTCCGAACAGCACATCCACAGTCCTTTCTCATAATTTATAGAGACTTTAACTCCATCCCTCTTTCTACCCCAACTTCACCCAGTATGTTGACTGCCAGAGCAGGAGCAATAAACACTGAACTTGCTGTTTGCCAAAAGAGGCCTACTGTCAGGGTATGGGGGACAGGAGAGCAGGTAGGACCCAGACACAGAGGCAGGAGGCAAACGGTTTCAGTGCAAACAAAAGGCGCTGCCGAGCAGGGTAACAAAAACAAAACTAGACTTACTGTGACGTGGCAAGAAACATGGAAACATCCAAGAAATAAATTACGCTATGACATGAAGACGTTAGTAATGTTAATGGACCAGCACAAGAGGAAGGGAGAGACGAGACTTAAATACAGACAGGGCAAACAAGACACAGGTGAACAAGATCAGGACAGATAGAGACAAGGAAGTAAAACTCAGGAACATGACCAAACAGAACACCTTTCAAAATAAAACAGGAAACAGAACAAAACATGACAGAACAAGAAATGAAGCAAAAACCAAGACAAAATAAACCCATACCATGACAGTACCCCCCTCTCCAGGAACCGCTCCGAGGTTCCAACAGTCCACCAAGGAGGAGGGGGCCCGTGAGACTAACTGTGACAGGCAACTCAGTACAGGGAGGCCGGGCTTGGCACGCCAGCAAGGCCGAGAAGAGTCCGGAGGACGGCCGGGTGTCCGAGCGGTCCGGCGAGGCAGGTTCGTAGGACGGCCGGGAGGCCGAGCGGTCCGGCGAGGCAGGTCCGGAGGACGTCCGGGAGGCCGAGCGGTCCGGCGAGGCAGGTCCGGTATAGAGTCCTCCGAGGCGTCAGGCATGGAGTCCTCCGAGGCGTCAGGCATGGAGTCCTCCGAGGCATCAGGCATGGAGTCCTCGGAGGCGTCAGGCATGGAGTCCTCGGAGGCGTCAGGCATGGAGTCAGGCATGGAGTGAGGCATGGAATCAGGCATGGAGGCAGGCATGGAGGCAGGCATGGAGGCAGGTGTGGAGGCAGCCATGGAGGCAGCCATGGAGGCAGGCGTGGAGGCAGCCGTGGAGGCAGGCGTGGAGGCAGGCGTGGAGGCAGGCGTGGAGGCAGGCGTGGAGGCAGGCTTGGAGGCAGGCATGGAGGCCGGCATGGGGGCAGGCGTGGAGGAAGGCGTGAAGTCAGGCATGGAGAAAGGCGTGGAGTCAGGCATGTAGACAGGTGTGGAGTCAGCTGGCCTGTCAGGCGTGGAGTCAGCTGGCCTGTCAGGCGTGGAGTCAGCTGGCCGGTCAGGCGTGGAGTCAGCTGGCCGGTCAGGCGTGGAGTCAGCTGGCCGGTCAGGCGTGGAGTCAGCTGGCCGGTCAGGCGTGGAGTCGGCTGGCCGGTCAGGCGTGGAGTCGGCTGGCCGGTCAGGCGTGGAGTCGGCTGGCCGGTCAGGCGTGGAGTCGGCTGGCCGGTCACGCGTGGAGTCGACTGGAGGGTCAGGCGTGGAGTCAGCCGGCGTGTCAGGCGTGGGGTCAGCCGGCGTGTCAGGCGTGGAGTCGGCCGGCGTGTCAGGCACGGAGTCGGCCGGCGTGTCAGGCGTGGAGTCGGCCGACGGGTCGGGCCAGCCGTCGGCCGGCGGGTCGGGCCAGCAGTCGGCCGGCGGGTCGGGCCAGCAGTCGGCCGGCGGGTCAGGCCGGCGGTCTGGGGCCAGAGTGGGTCCGGCACCCCGTTGGAAAAAGGGGTGAGTCGGGGTGCGTCCGGCACAACAACTAGACTTACTGTGGCGTGGCAAGAAACATGGAAACATCCAAGAAATAAATGATGCTTTGACATGAAGACGTTAGTGATGTTAATGGACCAGCACAAGAGAAAGGGAGAGGCAAGACTTAAATACAGACAGGGCACACAAGACACAGGTGAACATGATCAGGACAGATTGGGACAAGGAAGTAAAACTCAGGAACATGACCAAACAGAACACCTTTCAAAATAAAACAGGAAACAGAACAAACGATGACAGAACAAGAAATGCAGCAAAAACCAAGACAAAATAAACCCATACCATGACACCTACAGCTAATCACCTTTACCCCCACTGGGCAACTCTAACACAACCTGGACATTCTTAAGCCCCCATTTAACCCCTTGGTGAAGAGGATACACCCCACCACAAATATGGACATGCTGTGGATGATCATCAATTTCAGAAGGAAGTCACTTCCTGTTTCATCCATGAACATCCAGGAAAAGACATTGAGACGTTGGACTCTCAGAAATACCTGGGTGTTCACCTCAATGACAGACTGAACTGGATGACTAACACAGACATCTTGAACAAGAAGGGCCAGTTGACTCCACTTGCTGAGGAGACAAAGGTCTTCAGAGTTTGCAGGACTCTTACAGACTATCTATGATGGTGTTATTGCATCTGTCCTCTTCTACGGCGTGTGTTGGTGGGGAGTTGATGCATGGACAGGAACAGGAGGAAGATCGACAAACTGCTGCAGAGATCCAGCTCTGTATTGGGATGTTCCCTAGAGTCTGTGACTGTGATGGGTGAGAGGAAGATGTTAGGAAAACTGGAATCCATCATGGACAATCCTCTTCATCCTCTGTGTGAGACCATGAAAGCACTGAGGATCTCCTTCAGTCAGAGACTGAAATCTCCTCGCTGCAGGATGGAGCATTCACAGATCTTTCTGCTATCAGCTATTAACGCCTCATAGACACTGAATACTTCATTGTGTTATTTGATGCAGTTTGGTAACCATTATGAAAAAATAGAGATGTTAAAATAAAAAGGGTGAAAAAAGGTTCATGAAAATACATTTCATTGGGTTAATTATTGATGACAAACTAAACTGGAAAGCACATGTTAGATATCAGCAAACTAAACTGTCCAGAAGAATCTCAGTTTTAAATAAAGCTGTGTTCATATTAATAATTTTAATTCAAAAGAACATCCAGTGTATCTCCAGGAGGATGACACTGAATTCTACTGAACCAGTTTCTTCTCATGCTGTGATGTTAGTAGTTGGGTTATTAATGCTGAAAACTGACAGTAAAACTCCTCCATATCCTGATTAGTCAGTCACACACAGGGCTTTTATTGAGGCCCGTTATTGAGGCCCGCAGGCATCCTGCCACGGTGCCAATTGCCGGGTCCAAGGTTCCAGCCAAGGAAATCTGAGCCCACTCAGGCAGCAGTGTCCACAGAAAACGCATTTCTCAAGCCTCGTCAACAGACCAGGGGCCGCCATTCATTCAGCCGTGGTTGAGATACACGAAGAGGCTTATCAAACTGGTTAGAAAGGCCGGCTCTGTTCTGGGCTGCACACTGGAGTCCATCAAGGAGGTGGTGGACAGGAGGATGTTGGCTAAGCTAACATCCATCATGGAGAACCCCTCCCACCCCAAGAAGCAAGAAGGAGCTACTGCAGGTCATTCCTCCCCACAGCCATCAGACTGTACAACACCGTGTTACAGTAACACTACTGAGCCACGGGTGTTTTTCTTTCACTCATTTGTTTACTTGTTGTTTTCAGCTGTTTTTTTGTTCTTTAACGGTTGCTTTCGGTGTGCAGGTTTACTCACTTATTTCAGTCAGACAACTCTTGCAGTACGAAATATTTATTTGACATACTTAGTTTTCCACATTCTTTAAGTTGGCATTCACATCTTTTCGTTTGGCATAAGGCTCCGTTCAATTCCATGAGAAATTTCCATAAAACTTTCGGGTAACAAAACCCCCCTTTACGGAGCCCACAGGTGGAAGCCGGGGAGGAGGGTGGGGCGAAGAATGAGCGCTCAAGGTAAGAAAGAGAATAAACAACTGCGCACCTGGCTTAAATAGGACGCTGAGCAGGTGAGTTAATTGACTGAACCGCCCTAGAGTATTTACCTGTAAAACACTGCTACGAGTATCTGCCTGAAATACGATAAATCGTCATTTTGTACAATTTATTTTACCCTTTCATGCAGGCTGCAGATGTTCATCTGATTTTTTCATAATGTTGTACTGTAATACATGAAGGTAACTTTACATTTGCTGAATGTCACTTTGCTGCTGCCGTAGACAACAGAATTTCCCCATCGTGGGATAAAGTTTATCTTAAATTATCTAAAGCCAGCCACACTTTAGAAATGTCATGCTCCTCACATTACACGGTTTTCAGCAAAGCATGAAATGCCATCGTGACTGTTTTCTGTTTTTAATATTAAACACCTTATCTGTTCTTATTATGTATGACTAAAACCACAATATTAATAAAGACAACAAAGCTATCTCCTCACAAAGATTTGTGTATTCTTACTGTGTAATTTTTGGGTTATAAGTACATAAACGTAGTGTTTCTGACAAAAAAAATGTGTGCACCCCTGATCTAAAGGCTAAACCAAAGCAGTCATCGCTCCACTAGAACTTGGATCCAAATGTTCTGGAAGATGAAGGGCTTCTCTCATTTGTTGAAGTGACATGGTCCCTTGTGTACAAACACAACATTTCAGTTCACATATATTCTATCTGGAATAACAGGGAAATTCACTTTTCATAGAACATAAATAAGATTATTTTTGTGTAGCAATTTTTGAACTACCAGGGCTTACTTTTAATATATGAGGAATTTCTTTCTAAAGTTAACATCCCCTTTGGAATATGCTAGAGTATTTGGAGCTCTTCCATCTGGTGTATGTATGCAAGCTGTTTAAATTTCAACAGAGAGTTCATGTTGAGGAGCCTTTTCTGCTCTCCCCCATAAATACTCCTAAGGGGAAAATATTTCTGTCCAGTTATCCCTGGAAAAACAATAAACCCATAAGGACATTCTTTCAGATGAACATTGTTTCAGTACCTCTGAGCAGGTCTTATTGCAGTGCTTCTCAAATAGTGGGGCGTGCCCGATGCGATGCCAGGGGGGGCGCGCAAAAGTAGCGGCTTTAGGCACAGCTGATACAAGCAATTATACAGGGCGCAAATTTCAGGGGGGGTGACAGCGGCTCAGTGCTTGGAAAAAAATAAGCACCTCTATTGGTTTAGCATTATCCGTTATGTCACAGAGTTTGTCACAGCCTGAAATCTGTGATATTTTTTTTTTTTAAACTTGTCCTGTCCAACAGCTGGGAAGACAAATGAGAGCTGAGGGCCTCTTGTGTTGGACATATTTTACTTTAACAAGAGGGGTTATTAATCTTCAGACAAACCAGAGGAATGTCTGAATAAACCCCTTTTGTAATTGAGGCCAAGCTTTATTAATTTCAATCATGTTTGAAAATCTTTGGTGTTGGACCGGACGGAAAAGGAAAGAAGGGAAGAAGAGGGAGGGATGTTAGAGAGGGGGGGGGTAGATAGTGGGAGGAGGGGTGGGTAAGACCATGAAGCAGCAGAGCAGACAGGTTTACTGGTTGTTTATCATTACAGTAAGGTTCAAATGTAGTACAAAAAGGGCGGGGCCTGTCCACACACACAATGAAATGTTATCAACACACCTGCTAACTGCAAAAGTGTCCACATGTCGACATGTACACAAAACAGATAGTGTTCACACACGTATACCTATGCCTTTAAAGCAACTAGTGTGAAATCTTTCATTCATTCAATCATGCAAACTGTTAGTGGAAAGGTGAGGTGAGTGTTTATGTTCTTCTAAAATGGATGGTGGAATGTGAAAAGAAGGAGGAGGAACGCCCAGGCACCCCCACACCCAGACCCCCGCCACAGCAGCAGCGGCAGCCGGAACCCCCCAACGCCACACGGCAGCAGGCGGGGGCAACTCCGCCACCCAGGCCAGGACCAGCAGGACCACCGCGAGGCCCCCAGAGCCAGAGAGCAGGGAAGCATGGGGCAAAGAGAGCGCCGCCCCAGCCCAACCAGGAGAGCAGCCCCCCTGCCGCGCCGGAAGAGCCCAACGCAGGGCCCCACCCGAGAAGGGCACCCACAGCCCCAGACGAGCACCCCATCACCACCCAGGAATTCCGGGC
>JAUDJI010000196.1:0-20318 GCA_037389245.1 Oryzias sinensis | reverse complement strand
CATGTCTGTCTGAGAAAAGTGTATGTAGGCAGTGAGGAGTTTTACTGCCAAAAACTTCTGTAATCAAACTCCTCCAATAAACGAGGGAACTCTGTACTGATGAAAAGGTAATGCAGATATATGATTAGCTGCAGCACAACATGTAGAAATTTTCTTTTTCATAATTACTGGATGAGGAAAGGACGTGCAGTACCCAGCGCAGCTGCGCAAACCCTGAGAAGTGACGCAGCCCTCAAAGCCTCAGTGGAAGTATGACGGGAGAAGATTGACCATCAAAAAACAAGTGGAGGGAGACTGAAGATCCAAACAGTCATCATCATAACAAAACCACACATAGCATCGAGAATTAGAGACCAAAAACAAGACAGAAACATCCAGAACAACAGGAACACGGAGGTCCAGGACTGAGCTACCCAGAACAAGAAAACAAGATGGCCGTGGGGAAAAATGAACATAGCAAAATTCAGGTGGCTCAACAGAGACAAATTCTTAATTATCAAACCAAGATTGAATTAAGGATGTGCTGCACTAACACGAGGGATGACATAGTGGCAGAGAGGCATGCATCAATAAACCAGACATCCATGGCAGGAATGATTCCAGACGGGCAGAGGACCATATGTCTTACTTAAACAAAGCGGAATTCTAGATTCGAAAACGGGTCGCGACCACAGAAATGCAAAAGACCAGTGATAATGGAAGAAAATAGAACACCGAGAACACATCAAGAAGATGCAAAACAAAGGGGAGCCCATAGGATTACACCAAGTCCAGAACAGGACTTCTGAGAAATGTAGTCGAAAACATGACTGATATGACAGCCGAAAGCTAAACTGATACAAAACACTTTGAGTGCCACCTAAAGCCAAAAGACGCCACTGGGAGGGATGGTGAGGCCAAACAGTGAGAACATCAGCAATATCAGCCTCCCCCAGCCATGCACTGCGTCCGCTGGAATTAATCATGGAGATGGCCTGGTCAGCCAAGTGCAAAAACAAAAAAATGATGCATAAAATGGATGAACTGCGAGGCACCAACAGTTCTCACATACAGTCGCCTTGATGGCAGTGATGACAAGCTGCTGTTGGAAAAGTTTCATCAACCGGGAGGTGAAGTTGGTTCCCAGGTCTGTCAGAATTTCATCAGGTATTCTACCCTGGAGAAAAACTGAATTAACGCTCTCATGACTGCAGGAGCTGTAATGGTGTGCAGGGAAAGGCTTTTAGGAACCGTGTAGCATAATCAGAGACCACCAGGATTTACTCGTGACCACTACTGCTCTTAGGTAAAGGTCCAACAATGTCCATGGCTATTTTCCTGAATGGTGTGGAAATGATAGGAAGTGGGTGCAGTAATGCTCTGTCTGACTTATGTGTGATGGCAGTTTTCTGGCAGGTAGGACATGTTGCACAGTACGTCTGAATATCAGTGTACAAAGATGGCCAGAAAAAACATGAACTAACACGATGATATGTTTTGCGACGACCCAGGTGACCCGCCCATGTGAGCGTGTGTGCTAAGAGTATGATGCCTGAGGTGGTTGGAACAACTAACCATATGTGTTTACCTTCACCTGCACACAGAACATCATCAACAATAAACTGCACATTTCCCAAACATTTGTCACTTTCCGTCGTCACTTTGGCAAACAAAGGTTTTAAAGTTTGGTCTTCATTTTGTAAAGCTAAAATGTCAGCTGGTATTTCAAATGTTTCTGCTGCGGTTGGGATCTCAGGATCCGGACACTAAATTTTTTTTTCAAACTGTCTCTGGACTTTTGTTTGCATTTCTTTGCTCCCATCTAGGGCTGGGCGATATGGCCTAAAAATAAAATCTCCGATTTTATTTTTTTTAATTCGATTTCCGATCCCCCCCCCCCCCACCCTAGTTAAGGAAAGCAATAAGTACAAACGGCAGACAAGTTCAAGCAAATGTTGCTTTTCTTTAATCAAACCCAAGACAAATGTAACCCCCATTTCTGGGATGAATAATAAATCAATGAACACATTCTTGGAATCAAAGTAAAGTATAACATTTTTCTTCTTTTTCTTTTTGGACTCGTGTTTAAATAATTTTAACCTGTTTTATATAATTTTTGTCTTCTTTTTGTCTAATTTCGTTATTCTAAACTTGTTTTCACTTGTCCAAAATAAAAAGGTTACTTCCTTACTTAAAGTCCCAGCTGTGTTTTAAAGTCCCACTTTGTAGTCTAGACTAAAAGGAGACAAACATTCACCTTGACAGTAGCACCATTTCTAAAGGATTAACAATACAGCTCATATCAGGGCTGTAAGGTTTTAATTAAATTAATAAACCCCGTCTTCTCCACGGAGAAGATGATGAAGCAGCAGGAGTCATGGTCATTTTTTATTTTCATGGAGACAGTATTTATAAATCAAGTCGTCTGGTTTTATTGTTCCCTCTAGGGTTAAAGCGGGACAGCAAGTTTTCAAACTCAGCCAGAGAGAGATGGAAAAACCGCTGAAGTGGCCGTTATCAAGGGAGCTGAAGCTGGGATGATGTCATGAACTCAAACTTGGAAACATGATTACCATATAGAAGTCTTCAAAATTAAAACCTGATCTCTGAACATTCTCCGTCTCTACCATGCAAAGTGACATAAACACAGACATCGCTCCATGTAACGACCAGGCTACAAACATTAGCTGGTAGCTCCTCCCACACACATCCTGGTGCGTTCACAGAGCTCCAGTACATAGAAGATTAGAGGCATTCCAACAGCCTCCCAGCCCAACGTAGTCCACTACTGTATTTTCATGAGAAAAAAAATAAACACAGAACCAACCCTAAAACCTTCAATAGCCAATTTTTATCTGAAAAATTTAGAACCAAAATCGACTAGATCTGATAACACTGTGGATGTGTTGAGGTGCATACTCCCCCCTAGTGTTGAGGTGCATGCTTTGCGCCGTCACGTTCACTGATGCATCTTCCATCAATGTAGTCAGGGTGCTGCTCCTTATGTCTGAGTAAAGGAGTAGCCAATCACAAATGTGTCTCCGCCTTTTCTGGTTTAATTGACAGACTCATTCTGCTGGAAAAGCTCATTATGAAATAAATGAGTCATTCTGAAAAACAGCAACATGAAATAAAAACAAAGATAATTTGGAAAATATTGATTTGGAGATCTGAGTTTCTGAAAAAAGCCATAGAATTATAATAATATTCACCATGATTAAAATTCGTATTTTTAAAAGCTGTTTTAAAATAATGAACAGGTTTCTAAAGCAAAATGAAAAATATTTAATAATATAATGGCTAATTTAAAATTAGTGTGTAGATTTTTCACAATTTCATGATGTTTTGATATATTGATGAGATATTTATTGTGATTGTGTATTTACATGAGGTCATATTTATTTATTCAATTATGAACAGTTTGAGACTGTTGCTTAAATGCTTAACAGCTCTAAAAGATATCAAAGCCAACAACATAATGCTCTGATATAATAATCTTTGTTGACAATAACAACAACAAATCCAATTGCCATTTTGAGCCAGGAAACAGTGATTAGTCAGGCGGTCTGAGTCACGTTTTTAGAACAACCAGTTGCTAATCATGATAAGCTAGTTCAAAGTCCACACCCCCCATCACTGAAAGGTGCTCAGAAGAAGCTGTCAATCAAACATTCGAGGTGGGGCCAGTGGGCACCACACCTTTTACTGAGGCATCTGATTGGTCAGTTTATAACTTGAATAACTGGCAATAAAGAAAAAATATTGTGTGAAAAAAAGGATATTAGCAACAAGATATTAAGAAAAATGTTTCACAGCAAGAATGGTAATTCTATCTATTTAGAATGAGTAACAGCTGCATGTTTATCTATAGACGTCTAATGGAGTTTGGCTTCTTAGAAACAGCAGCTACTTCCTATTTGGAACCCGGGGGGTGAGGGGTGGGGTGCTCTACTGTCCAGTGATGATATAGTCTATGCTTTTTAGCATAGACCCCTTTTAGACAGCTCCTCGTGGTTTGACTACTAACTAATAAACAGTGTTGGGGGTAATGAATTACATAGCAACAGTACTTACTAACAGTAGTTACTTTGGTCAGTAATGGAGTATTTCAGATCACAGGCTCCGTAGTAATACATTACTACTTATATATACGAAATAACGTAATTCCGGACAATAAGCTGCTACTTTTGTCATGCGCTTACAGCCCTGCGGCTTATTCAGTGACGTGGCTAATTTGTGGTTTTATTTGGCGGCCGCCTTGAACGTTTCTTCGGTGTCAGAGCATGGGTTGAATGCGTAATCCAACTCCAAGCAGCAAGCCAACCATTTTTCAACACACCTGTAAGCAGTCAAACAGCATGGACCTGACTTCAAGTCTTAGACACTTCAGTCATGGTTCAACAAAAAGAAACACGCATGCCCACCCGCATCCCAGAATCCTTTGGTGCCATTAGATCCAACGTGCACGTGATCGCCACTACAATATGATGCAGCTTTCAAGTTAAAAGCAATCTTTAAAAGCAGCGTGAAAAAATCCACCATCACCAACGGGTTTGGAAAAGCCGGTCAGCTGCGTGACGGAGAGAACAGAGCATGCTCAGGAGTGAATTTACATCAGAGTCATAGTGACACTAGACCAGGGGTCGGGAACCTTTTTGGCCGAGAGAGCCATAAACGCCACATATTTTTAAATGTAATTTTGACAGAGCCATACAATAATGTAATGTCCCTTTCCCACACTGAGGCACAGAGACTTAACCTCTTTTAGGGTTCTTTATTCTGGTTACTGTAGAGCGCAACAAACGGCGTACAATTAATTCAGCAGCTCCTGAATCTCTCCCGCCGAGACAAGAGCGCTTCTCCCAACTTTATATTTCTTCACTGCTGCCAAAGCCCTCCCATATACCTTATTTGGCCAATAGCTGAACCCCATTGGTCCAAACTACTTAAACACAGGCTGAGTGACAGAACTGAGGGCCAATCAGATCTCTGCTTGATGCATTCAATGAACTCCGGAATTTAGAACGCAACTCAACAGCCACCAGTTTAACTCAGTCCGCTAAAATATGTTTAAAACTAATTATACAAGTGAATGTGTGTATTTGATGTAATTTCAACACTTTTAAAGTACAATAATCTGTGGATTCTTTTTTAATAACATTGTTATGCTGTTGCTAATAAATGATGAGAATTTCTTACCATTATTACAACTTCTGGTGCTGCGTGGTTTTGCTGATGGTCTAGTCTGGTTGATACGTGGTGAGTTTCTGCTTCATGCAGGCGTTGAGACTTTAAACGTGATCTTAGGTTGGTCTGAATGTTCTATAGATGTGAGACAGACTGCTCACATGCAGACGTGGAGCCAAACATATACTCACACCCTGCAGTATCTGACGGGCAGCGTCTTTTAAATTTTGACAATCCCTGCGCGATTCACCTTGCTGTCTGTGCCCCCCCTCCCTTTCGTCCTCACACATCCCGCTGCACCTTCGCACTGGGTATCGCATTGCAATTGAGAAGGCCTGGTCTAATGAAAAAAAAGTATAATTATAGATTTGTCTGCGAGCCACATGTGACCATCAAAAGAGCCAAATATTCCCGACCCCTGCACTAGCCCATCTATTTAGCAGCTTCGTAATATACGAGATGATCTTTTAAACGTACGTTTATTTATGTTATGGCTATGAAACGCCTGTTCGCTGATTTTGTTTTTTAAATCTGTGTGGTCAGTGCTTTTTTGTGGCAGAACGAAGCCGGAAGTATGGCTAGGTGAAGGCTAACAGGCGCTAACAACATTTAGCCTAGATGAACATGAATCGATGCTGGAAATACTGCAATTTGCAGCTTGACTGCACGTCAATATGTGGGAATAACATCAGCCTTTATTTTGTTGGGACACGACTGGAAACACAAATCTACGTGATTGTTTGAACGGTTTCTAAGGACCGAGCGGAATTTTGCTTTGAAAAGCTCAAACCGGCCCACAGCCGCCGTGTGAGCTGGAGACATGTTCTCCTGCTGGTCGTTTACATTGAGCTGCGGGACAGATGGCAGTCTGAAGGCTGCCACACGTAACAACGCATCCTCTCTCGCCCTTCATCCACAAAACATACAGTATTAAGTCCGATTGTTCTGCACAGACACGATTCGCTCCGTCCACCAGCAGCCTCTACGTAGTGTATGGGGGCCGCGCAGAGGCGCGCGTATCGCGCTGAGGCGCGTGCTTTTCAGTCGCTGCTGCTTTATTTTACTGGGGTATTTTTTTAACCAGCCCTTCTACTACCATTGCTCATTCTTTAAACACTGACAACAGTGTGGACCCGGGGGTAAGCCCCGCCTTAAGCCTCTAAGACTCATGGGAAATGGGGAATCGCGGGTGTAAATTTCCTCATCATAACTGAGGGATGTAATGTTGATTATATGGTTACTGTTTGTAATTTTATGTATGATACCTTAATTGCCAATAAGTAAAAAAACTAAACAAAAAAACATAACTGAGCAACTTGTGAACAGAAGTGAGCTGCATGCTGTTTGGCTGATGTGGGTGTGTTTTAACACTTGAGCTGAGGCTATGATGACTCCAAACACAGGGAGGGTAAAAGCTACATCTAGTCAGTGAGTCATGACATGTTTTGTCAGGCTGGCCGCATTGCTTAATGCTTGCGGCTTGTATACAGATGCGGCTTATGCATGTAAGAAGAAAGCTTAATATGTGAAAATGAGTGGGTGCGGCTTGTAATCAGGTGTGCTCTATAACCCAGAAATTATGGTAATTAATTCCAACATTTTTGGCTCTATAAATCACCACAATGGCTTTGAAATTAAACCAACAAGATGTGCGTGAACTGCAGATTGTCAGTTTTAATTTGAGGTTATTTACATCCAGATCAGGTGAGCGGTGTAGGAATTAAAACTGTTTGCATATTTGCCTCCCACTTGTTTAGGAACCAAAAGTAATGGGCCAATTGCCTTCTCAGCTGTTCCATGGCCAGGAGGGTTTTATTCCCTCATTAACACATTTACAGTGAGCAGATAAAAGGTCCAGAGTTTTTGAAGTGTGGTGTAAGCATTTGGAATAAGAGCTGTCACTATCAGTGAACCAAGGCATCATTAGGCTGAAAAACAAAGGAAAACCATCAGAGAGATAGCAAAAATATTAGGCGTGACCAAAATGACTGTTTGGAACATTCTTAAAAAGAAGGAACGCACAGGGGAGCTCAACAACGCCAAACGACCCGGGAGACCACCGAAAACAACTGTGATGGATGAAGGAATAATTCTGTCCCTGGTGAGGAAAACTCCCTAAACAGAGGGTTTATCACTAGATGTAAAACTTTAGTGAGCCTCAAAAACAGGAAGGCCAGACTAGAGTTTGCCAAACAACATCTAAAACAGTCTTCACAGTTCTGAAACAACATCCTATGGACAGATGAGACCAAGATCAACTTGTACCAGAGTCATAGAAAGAGAAAAGAATGGAGAAGGAAAGGAACTGCTCATGATCCAAAGCATACAATCTCATCAGTGAAGCATGGTGGTGGTAATGTCATGGCATGGGCATGTATGGCTGCTAATGGAACTGGTTCTCTTGTATTTACTCATGATGTGACTGCTGACTAAAGCAGAAGGATGAGTTCTGAAGTGTTTCGGGCAATATTCTCTATGGAAGCATTTGTGTACCATAATTTAAAAAAATCAAAACCGGAAATGCTTTTTATACGTAGCATATAGCCCTCGGATGTAAAGTTATTGCTAACTCCTAACGAGTATGTTCATAAAAGACAAGTTACCTCAGCACGTCCTGAATATTATTATTCCTGTTCGACCCTAAAGTACAACACCCAATACTGCAGACGCTCTCAGTCTGCTGGCCAGATGCCCGGATGATTCATGACAAACAAAAGAGCTCCAAGGCCAGAGCTTCGGAGCTCGCCCACGGCCAGCCGGAGCTCGTTTGCTTGGTTTCTGGAATGAAATAGAAATACTTAAATCTATTTTCTCAACTGCAAGACACATCAATGAACCGATAACACCAGAGTGAAATCTCAATCATTACATTCATTAGATGCTAAATGACTGACATGGCCAAAAAAACAGCTGTGCAGTCATAAACATGTGCAACACTCGTGTGCACTCGCTCACGTTTCATCCACAGATGAGCCCATATCGCTGCACCTTTCATCTCACCGGCAACAGAGATAAAAAAAAGTTATTTTTGTTGGTGTACACGTAGAGGTTGGAAGTCTGATATGCTCATTTTTTTTAAGTTGCTTTTTTTAGTTTTAACGAGCTTTTTCTGCACCAAAATTTCACAGATTACAATAAAGGTACCTCAAAAATCAGGCTTTTCACAGCAATTATTGGGTTAGATTAAAAATAGATTCATTAAATTACTAAATAACAGGTAGTGATTGATTATCACACACAAAGAATTTATCTCATGACAGTTCTAATAACACTGTCATAATTCCAGTTTTTTACATTTTAAAAGCTATATTTTATAAATTATTGTCTTAATAGCCAGAAAAACAGAAATAAAAAGTATTTTGTTAAACAATGAAGTGGAACTTTGTGGCTCTTGTTTTGGTCTGGAAGAAACTGAATCAAATGGTTTGAATCTTTTCTGTCTGCAGATCCATGAGCAGGACCCTGTCTTTGGGTTTTAGCTTGAAATGTAGTTTTGGAAATAGAATCTGTCTGAATGTCTGGAATTGGAGACATGGAGACATCAAAGAGGTTTAGATGGATTTTGGGTTTGACAGAGAAATCTGCTGAAAAGAACTGAACTACAAACTTAGAACCACAGACGACAAAACAGATTGTACTTTTTTATCTGCTAACAATTTTCTCTTTGATCTGTTAAGGTTTCATGTTTGTCATTAGCTGGAGGGACTAACTAAGATCATAGGGCTGGGCGATATGGCCTAAAAATAAAATCTCCGATTTTATTTTTTTTAATTCGATTTCCGATTTTTTTCCCCCCCACCCTACTTAAGGAAAGCAATAAGTACAAACGGCAGACAAGTTCAAGCAAATGTTGCTTTTATTTAATCAAACCCAAGACAAATGTAACGCCCATTTCTGGTATAAATAATAAATAAATGAACACTCTTAGAATCAAAGTTAAGTATAAGATTTTTCTTCTTACTCCCTTTTTGGACTTGTGTTTAAATAATTTTGTCCTGTTTTATATAACTTTTGTCTTGTTTTTGTCTAATTTCGTTATTCTAAACTTATTTTCACTTGTCCAAAATAAAAAGGTTACTTCCTTACTTAACGTCCCAGCTGTGTTTTAAGTCACACTTTGTAGTCTAGACTAAAAGGAGACAAACATTCACCTTGAGAGTAGCACCATTTTCTAAAGGATTAACAATAAAGCTCATATCTGGGCTCTAAGGTTTTAATTAAATTAATAAACCCCGTCTTCTCCACGGACAAGATGATGAAGGACCAGGAGTCACGGTCACCCCCCCACCCCCCTCGCGGCCGCCTCCTCCAAAAACAAAATCTTACGGTGGCTGCGTCGCAAATGAATATATCGGTACAAGTAATAATACAACGCAGTATTCTTTATTAACGAATACCAGTAACAACTAACTAGCTAACTAATAACTAACTATACAGGCATTGTAGAATGTGTATATGTGTCAGGGCGGGTGCGTGTTTAAGAGGACTGAGCGCATGCCACGCGAGCGCGCGTGAGAGCCTTTGACTTCGAAGGGGGTTTAGGCAGCGTGGGGGGGGGGGTCTTTTACTCCACGTCTGTAGCAGTAAACCCAGACCAGTTCCAAACAACAGATGGTTATATTCCTTTCTTGGGAACAAACTTCCGACTGTCACCGGTGGCCATGCTGTCGCTAGCTGCTTCGTGTGTCGACTGTCACGTGTCGCCGTGTGTGATACTAACGCTACGGAAGCTCTGGGGAGCCAAAAATGCGCCACATAAAAACTCGATTTAGTTATTTTTGAAATCGCCCGTAAGAAAAAATTCGAATTAATTCATTTGATCGATTTATCGCCCAGGCCTATAAGATCATATGATTTGAAGAATGTTGTCGGCTGCACTGACCAACAATGTCTTCTGTCTTTTCAACAGGAAGGGACAGAAGAGACTCTTCCAGGACACGCTGTTGATGGACTGCATGTTTGGAGAGCTTGAAGCTCAAGATAGAACCGTTGTTGAAGTGAACATACCGATAGTGTGGAGATTAAGATCAGAGTCACACTGACCTGCTGACATGTGAGAGCTGTCCACACTTTGGACATAACTTCTGTCCCTCCTCTTCCTCTGATCTCTGTTCTGTGGGTCTGTCTCTTCATCTGTAGTTGATGTTGATTCTTCATGTTGGTTTCCTTCTTCATCCTGACTATCAGTTACATTAAAGCTCTGCTGATTGTTTAGATCTGCTTCACTGTTCTCATCTTCCTCATAAGTAGGAATTTCCATCAAGGTATCAGTCTCCTGCTTCAGATGAAGATGCTCTTCATCCTGACTGATGCAGAGTTCCCCTGGCTCCTCTTTAATCTGTGGAGGTTCTGGTTCCTCTTTAACCTGTGGAGGTTCTGGTTCCTCCTGTTCCTCTTTAATCTGTGGAGGTTCTGGTTCCGCTTGAACCTGTGGAGGCTCTGGTTCGTCCTGTTCCTCTTTAATCTGTGGTGGTTCTGGTTCCTCTTTAACCTGTGGAGGTTTTGGTTCCTCCTGTTCCTCTTGAGTCTGTGGAGGTTCTGGTTCCTCCTGATCCTCTTGAATCTGTGGAGGTTCTGGTTCCTCCTGTTCCACTCTGAAGTTCCTCTGCTGGTTGCAGAGATCTTCCTCTTCAGTCATCCAATGCTGGGGGGGGACTGCAGGGACACAAACACAACAAGGAGCCTTTTATACGTTTCCAGGACTTTTGGGTTTTTTCAAGCATCAATAAACTCTGTAATGGAGAAAATGTCTGAGGAGTCTGGAAGACCAGGAGAGACTCATTGAAACAATACATATAGACGCCATTAAATAATTAAATAAATGTGACATTAATTCTTTAAAATTTGAAATAAATAAGCAAAATTGTCATTAAAACTGTCAATATTTAATTTAAATTAAATGTTAAATGCTTTACACAGGTCACAAATTCTAAGTTCTTCTAATATTCTACATTCTATTCTATTTCTCCATCTGAAATTGACACAGTTTAAAGGTGAACTTTGTTTCAGGCTGATGGTAAAAGTCCCGCCTTTTTCTGCCTTGTGCAATGAGATGAGAAGAGAACTTGAAACGTTGTTTTTCCAGTTTGTTCTTCTGGTTCTAGATAAGGAAAGAGCTGATTCCACTGGCTACAAAAACAAACATACAGTAGTGTCTGATAAAGACATGTCACTCATCACTCATGGATCACCAGCTCAAGCTATTGCTCCAGGTGTGTACATTGGAATGTGTACACAAGTGGTATCTGCACAGTTGTGGACAGATGTACACAAATATACACAACTGGACACACTGGACCCTCCAGCAGACAGGCTGTAGGTAATGACAAAGTCCAGAGTGTGTCCTCTGTTGTGAGCAACTGTGGGACGATTTTGAAATCTGTGAAGATTTTTTTTTTATTTGAAATGGTTTATTTCAAGCAATCAAATAGAAATAATACACAAAAAACATCATCAGTTATACATTCATACAATAACTAATCAAACTTTTGATAATTAAAAATATTCATAAATATTGCTTGAAAGGGAGTGGAAGGAAGCGAACATTATAATCCCACCCCTGTTCTACCTTAACCATTTTATTAACCATTTATTATTATCTGGATCCTAGCTTTTATCAGACAGAATTAAGAGTCTTGAAGTATCAATAAAAGCACATGACAAAGATGAATTGCTTAAATTATTAAAAAAAAAATACTTTTAGAAATCAACATGGCAATGAAGTATCCAATATATATGCAGATTATGTTACTTATAAAAGCCATTGATATGATTAAAAAAAATACTATATCAGTAAAATAGACATAACACTGTTTCAGGAATTTTCACAGCAAAATTGCAAAATTTGATCAAGTATCAAAAGCTAAAAATATTTGCAAAATTATGTTACATTAGGAAAAATCATGAATCAATTAATCAATTTTTTTGGAGCAAGTGAAGTGAAATCATTAAAAGTCAATCAATTTAACCATTTTCATTCATTGATTAACCATTTGTTTTATCATTTTTTTGTATTTTTATTTAATTATTTTTTACATAATAAATAAAGTAATGCTGTGATGTAAAATAAAAAATATTTTGTCGATTGTCCAAGGTTGGCATTTCTTCTTCTGCTGATTAACAGCTGTTCTTCTGGGTTTAAACAGAGTTTATAGTTCTCTTCAATATTATGTCTGCAGACATTAGATTAAGGTCCCTATCCTTCTTCAGCTGATATCAGCGGCGCCGAGTTGTGGTCAACTTGTCTGCAGTTCAGAACTCTCTGCTGAGTAATCAAGTCACGTCAGACTTTCTGAGAAAGTGATGAATCTAGGAGTCATATTTCTTCAAATTATTTGGCTCTTTGATTTATTACTCCATGTTGTTTCAGACGACCGTGATCAAACACTTCTCAATGTCCTTCATGGTGTTCACAACCAGAACCTTGGACCGGTCCGGTGGACCGAGTGGTTTGACGTAAATCCTGCAGCCTTTAACCCAAGTGTTCTCAATCTGCTTACACTTCCTGAGAAGCCTGGCATGTTTGGCGATTTCAGCATTCTTTCTTGTCAGATGGTCGTTCAGATCAACGACAGATCCTTTCAGATTTTTCCGCTGATTCATCAGAGCTAGCTTGTGTTTTTGATTCACAAACCTGATGAAGATCGCTGGTTTATCCGTTTCCTTTCTCCTGGGGAGTGGGTGGCAGGTCTCGATGGTGCTGAGATCCAGGGAAATCCCTTTACAAGTGAGAAATGATTCCACTTGGTGATCCAGAGACTCTCCACCGCTCTCCGTTTCAGGACTGCTAGCACTATTAGCATTAGCAATGCGAACTCCAGCTGCATTTAGCTTTCCCGAGGTTTGATCGGTACTCCAGTGAGAATGAGATTATTCATCCTTACTTGTTGTTCCACATCGTTCAATCTTTTCTCCAGAATATCGACCCGGTTTTCTCTTAAAAGTTTAGTTTTAGTGTTTTCAGTAAATGTTTCTTGTTCTGCCCAAAACCCAAAGCGTGTTTTGGATTTAGGCCGCCTGTGTGACGGAGTTTGACGCCCATGTAGTTTATAAAATTCATGATTTTTTGTGTGTAAAATGGACAAATAAAGATAGAGAACACAAAAGGAAGTCATCAAATTTCTATGTTTGGGGGGAGAGAGGGGGTTACTCGCCCGGGTAGTAAGTTAATGTAGAACCACCACTGAGTGACAGACGGGTCCCCAAAAAGAAAAGCATGAAGCTCAAAGGGCTTCTCTGTTTCTTTGATGAAGGTCACATACCTATGTGGTGGAGCTGCAGATGTGGTTTCCAGATGACATCCAGCAGTCTGCGCTGACGACAGAGCTCCTGCTCGTACTGGACGATGGTTCGTTCACAGAGTCTGCAGATTTCTTCAGCAGCAGCAGCTAGTCGCTCGCTCATCAACTCTCTCAGAGACTGAAGGGAAGACATGGTTCCTGCTCCGATCTTCAGCTCCAACTGAACCCTCAAAACTGGTTCCGCTGGTTCCAATCTGAAGTTCCTTTGTGGGTTGTAGAGACTGTCCTCTTCAGTCAGCCAATGCTGGGGGAGGCCTGCAAAAACAAAAGAAGACGCCTTTTTTATGTTTTGAGGAATGTATTGTAAAAACGCCAATACAAATTTAATAGTCTCTTTCAGGTTATTTGGAGGAGGAGCCCCTGAAGGACTATTGTTTGTAACGTAAACTTCCTTGTAAGAGTGTCATGAAGTGGTTTAAAAAAACGTTCTCTTTGTATCCCAGCTTTACAAAAGGCCCCCAACTACCTCCCCCCTGTCAGCCCATAACCTGCTGAGTGAAAATAAATAAATTTTCTTAATCCTTTTAAGAATATGAAATTGCAAATTAAAGCCGTGAGTGGCGTTGTATTGCCCGCGCTACATGCCCTCACCGCCCACCTCTATGCTCCACCAGCCCTCACTACCTGCATCTGTGCCCCATTGTCGTCCTCGCCGCCTGAGCCTAGACACCACCGCCACTCTTAGCACCCACCTTTAACCAAACCCCACTTCCTGAGCAGCCACTATGCACATTTGATCCCACCTTCTCAACTAACTCAGAAGCACTCATTGATTAAGATACTAATTATACAAACTATGCTAGTTATGCTAATGTGGCTACAAGTGCTAGCATAGCTATCAGCATCATAAACTGACTCAGAAAAACTCTTTGAAAAATAAAGGAGTAATATGAGTGTGCCCCTTTTGCGAGCTCACCACATGTTCAAAATCTACAACTTAGTAGTTTACATCAGTAGCTTGCCATTGATGCCTGAAAAGTTACGAGACAATCAATAAAAATCCCAACGACAAGTTTTTGTAAGTATCTGATACTAAAGTTGCAGAGACGCCTAATGGCCACTGTCATCAAACCTGTTGTTGGGGGTGTGCAACGCCCCGCCCAGCCTCTTAGAAATTGTGTTCTTAATAGGTTGATACCACGGTCGCGTGTGGGCGGAGCTACCAGCTAAAGTTATGGTCTGATCGCTACATGGAGCGATGTCTGTGTGCATCAATGCATGGTAGACACAAAGATTGTGGAGAGATCAGATTTATTATTTTGAAGAGTTCTACTTGGTAATCATGTTTCCATGTTTGAGATCATAAAATCATCCGAGATAAAATCTCTGCTTCAACTCCTGCAGGGAAAGCTGCGTCTGGATCTGACGCCGTGTGTTTCCATTTCTGTGAAATAGTTTGAAGCCAAAGCCCCTCCCCCGCCTCTCTACCTGCTTTTCCTCTCCACCTGTTCACATCCTCTGCAGCTGAGAGTTTTTCCCCCCGCGTTAAAATACGAGAGCGCAGAGGTGAAGCAGAGGTGAAGCTAAAAAAAAAATTTTTTCCGTCAGGAACAAAATTAGTTCATAGATTTTCAGCTCTGTTGAACCATTACAATGTTTTTTTCCCTCCATAAATTCAAATGACTTTGACCTGCATCTTTACCAGCTGGTTCAGCGTTTCAGGCCGTCTGTCTGCACGCGGACACACGCACACACGGGAGAATCATTAAAGACCGTCACATTTTACAGCAAGAAGCAGAATCCCATTCCTCTCAGCCGTCACTCAAAAATCATCCAGTCTACGCGTCAGTGAGCTACTGCTGAATGGACAGAAATGAAAAAAGGTGGAAAGAGCAAACATGAAGAAGAGTGTTCTTCTCTTTCACCGTTTCAGAGCAAAGCTGCAGGCTGACCTTCAAACTCTCCATAAATCCAAACCGAAGGCAGAACCTCTTCCAAAATCATCAGAACCAGAAAAGCTAAACATCACTATCAGAACCTCCCTGAGCCGAGGAGAAACCACTTTCCCTAAAAACATCTGGAAACGTGTGACCTTCAGTGAACAACAGGATTAGTGAAAATACATTTAAGGCCTAATTCATCTGCTGTTACAAATGAAGCATATCTGATGTCCTCCTACAGTAAGACATCAGAGTGGATGTCTCAGTTATCTCCTGAAAAGCTGGAACAACTAGTGGGTGATGTAAGAAAAAGAAGAAAGGAGCTGGAGGCTAAATTCAAAGCAAGGGAGGCCAGTATCACAAAGAGTCATAAAGAGAAGCAACTAAAAGCAGTGGAGGCTTTGGCAGAAAGCAGGAGAAAACATTTGAAAAGAAGAAGAACTTGACTAAAATAATCATTGATGCAGGTCTTTGGCAATCAGAGAAAGATGATAGTAAAACGGAGAAGGGTGACAGTGATGCTGAGAGATTCAGAGCTCTTACAAATCAGCTTCATTTCCAGCAGGAAGTGCTACAGCAGGACCCCAGGGGAAGGAAGGATGTTTTCATTGTTTCCAAAAAGGCAGTAGAGGGAAAGCTAGAAATAAGCCATGGACTGAACTTAAAGATAACTTAATGTTTCTGATCCAATCTGCTGTGGCTGCAGGTTATTCTCACAAGTGTGCCCAAGAAAAAAGGACCCAGGGCTCCAGACTGCGACCAAATGGTCGCATTTTGCGACCAAAATTTGAGAGTGTGCGACTGAATTTTACATCCAGTCGCACATGTGCGACCAGTAAATTTGCCTCCCCACCCTCCATATTTTTTATACATTAAACATGGAAGGGGCACGTCAATGATCAATGAAATAATCAATGAGACGCAAGCGCACACGCACGCAAACATACACACACAAACTCGCGCACACTCATGAGACGCGAGCGCACACTCGCGTTTCATTGAGTGATGTCTGTCTGTGAGGCGGCCACTGCGTGTGAGAAGAATAGGGAAAGCCACTGTAAGTGGCTAAATGCGTGGACGGGGAGGGGCCTAGAGATAATCGAGCGCACGTAAACATCTGTCGGAGACAAATATCATCACAACCTGATATGTGAGTCTGAGCTATGAGAAAGCGAACTATTGATTCGTTTTTCCAACCTGCGGCTAGTGTACCAGTGCCAGAACTACAGCAGGGGTCTCAAACTCGCGAACCAAACCACGATTCTCATGCACAGCTGTCACTGCAGCACACCGCTCCTGCGGGAGTTGGGTCAGCTGAGGAGAATAAATGTCTCGCACGTACATGCGTGACAGCTAACGGGGCTCTAACATTAAAAACACGTGTGAGCGACAACACGATTTAGTCTTAGACACATTTAAAACACATGGGGAAAATGCAACGATAGACGTGTTTAAGATGAACCAGCGCCGCGCCTGGATCGTTGGGGAGACCAGGCCGGGTAATCAGTTGCTATTTTAAATTATTTTAATTGATCAATGACCTACAAAAACCCATCAGGACACATGTCCCATAATGCATTGTTTTGTAGTCATCAGGGCAGCTTTCAGTCAGTGCAGTACTAAATTTCCAGCTGTGTTCGCGTAGGTTGGTGCCTTGGTCTGCCCCTTTCTCCTGATATTTTTTGGTTTTGATTGACAGGTGATGTTAGAGCAAAAACAAATATCTACGTCTCACACCAGGTGATCTGCGCAGCGTTGCGTCCATTTGGGTGATCTCAAACACGCTTATTGTGCATCTTGGCTGCACCTATTTGGTGTCGCCAACATGAATTTCCATCCCCTAATGTTTACATACATTTAAGTATTGTTTGAAACTGTGAAATGACCGAAAGGTTACTACGTTAATCACTTTGTTACTAAGCACTTTCTTTATTCTGAATGTATGTTATTTTGTTTACTATTTGTACTGTCATGACAGCGATGGTGCTGTCAGTTTACCTTATTGTTGCATCTTCAAAAGTGCAGAATAAAATGTGAATTTGAAACAGCACATTGTAATTTCTGCATCTATTATTAAAGTATTTATTAGTAATACAGTGGAAATCAATAGATTTGGTTTGCATGTTGATTTACGGTATGCGCCCCTAAATTTTCCGGTTGTGCCCCTAAAATTTTCAGTTGGGGGCCACAACGCCCCTAGTGAAAAAAGTTAGTCTGGAGCCCTGGGACCATCCCATTCTTACCAGGTAAAAGTGTACGCCACTCATTTGCAGATGGGGCAGTCTACATTGGAAAGGTTATTTCCCAAGTCCCTGGATTTCCATCCTGGTTTAATGTAATTTATGAAGGAGATGAATAGGGTTGTGCCGATCGTGATGGGTGACTGACATCCCGATGGAGAGACACCATCGTGATGTCACGCCCCCGCCACGCTGCCAGTAGACACCATAAGCCACGGTTACATGTGCAAAATATCTTGATGGGATCAATGGTCGGATTAGAATCCAACGGTGTACATGGACCCAGAAAAATGTTTTCAGAATAGGGCTGGGCGATATGGCCTAAAAATAAAATCTCCGATTTTATTTTTTTTTAATTCGATTTCCGATTCCCCCCCCCCCCCCCCCCACCCTACTTAAGGAAAGCAATAAGTACAAACGGCAGACAAGTTCAAGCAAATGTTGATTTTATTTAATCAAACCCAAGACAAATGTAACGCCCATTTCTGGGATGAATAATAAATAAATGAGAACACTCTTGGAATCAAAGTTAAGTATAAGATTTTTCTTCTTACTCCCTTTTTGGACTCGTGTTTAAATAATTGTGTCTTGTTTTATATAACTTTTGTTTTGTTTTTGTCTAATTTCATTATTTTAAACTTGTTTTCACTTATCCAAAATAAAAAGGTTACTTCCTTATTTAAAGTCCCAGCTGTGTTTAAGTCACACTTTGTAGTCTAGACTAAAAGGAGACAAACATTCACCTTGACAGTAGCACCATTTTCTAAAGGATTAACAATACAGCTCATATCTGGGGTGTAAAGTTTTAATTACATTAAGAAACCCAGTCTTCTCCACGGAGAAGATGATTAAGGAGTCCCGGTCAAACCACCCCCCCCCGCGGCCGCCTCCCCCGATAACAAAACCTACGGTGGCCACGTCGCAAATGAATCTACCGGTACAAGTAATAATACAATGCAGTATTCTTTATTAATGCGTGCGTGTTTAAGAGGACTGAGCGCGTGCCACGCGAGCGCGCATGAGAGCCTTTGACTCTGATGGGCTTTAGGCAGCGTGGGGTCTCTCTTTTCCTCCACGTGTGTCGCATTTAACCCAGACCAGTTCCAAACAACAGATGATTTGATTCCTTTCTTGGGAACAAACTTCCCACTGTTACCGGTGGCCATGCTGTCGCTAGCTGCTTCGTGCGTCGATTGTCGCGTGTCGCCGTGTGATACTAAATCTACGGAAGCTCTGGGGAGCCAAAAATGCGCCACATAAAAACTTGATTTAGTTATTTTTGAATTCGCCCGTAAGAAAAAATTCGAATTAATTCATTTGATCGATTTATCGCCCAGGCCTATTTCAGAATATAAGACGTTCACTAAGGTCACACTTTCGGTCGGAATAAATCATTCGCACATGCGCAGTAGGGTTTGAAAAACCAGAAGAGGATGTAAGTTCCACCGAGCGGCTATATACATTCATATGTCAGCTCGGTAATATACGAGACAATTTCTAAACGTGCTTTTAATAATGTTACGATTATTATGAAGCGCCTGTTCGCTCATCGTTTTATTTTTAATCTGTGTGGTCAGTGCTATTTCTGTTGAAGAACAGAGCCAGAAAGAAGCCAGGATTAGCAGTATGCTAACACGGGCTAACAACATTAGCTTTGGGTGGTGCTGCAATCTGCATTCTGGCTGCACGTAAACATGTGAGAATAACATCAGCCTTTATTCAGTCGGGACACGACAGGAAACACAAATCCACATGATTGAACGGTTTCTAAGGACTGAGCGACATTTCTGCTTTCAGGCTCACACCGCCCCAAAGCCGCTGTGTGAGCTGGTGGTCCAAGCTCTGCTCAGACACACACTTTTAGACCCCCCCCCCCCCCCCCCACACACACACACACACACGACGATATCATTGTACATCCCGACAGCAAACATCGTCAACGACCAATTTAAGGGACATCGCTCAACCCTAGAGATGAAGCTGTGTAGAGCTACAAACTGATGGATGACTACAAGGATGGAAGTCTGGAGATCATCATTGAAAGTTCATGACCGTTGCTGGGTTATTGAGTATTGTGGATGTTTGGATGATAACTAATAAAACTAAAAATAAGAGGTTCATTCACTTGAAATGTGTGTGTTTTACTCTCTAAAATTGCCTCAGAGAAGGAAAAACAGATTTTTTAATATTTAATCAAATGAACCAATAAATGGATTACGCTAATTACATTAATCAGTTAAAAAATGTTAAAAAAAAATTTGCTGAAGCACCCTAATAATGTCCTGTGAAAATTGGACAGTGTTTGGAGCAAAAATAGGGAAGATGTGATATCTAGAAGAAGAAAAAACATTTTTGCTCATTTTAATCTTTTGTACCTCTAATTACCAAGTTTTCCCATTGTTTTTTTATTCACAAAACAACAGAAATCGTTAAGACTTAAAAATTTAATAACTTGCTTAATTTTAAGTTTATTGAGCTAATTTTATTTTTATTTTGTTCAGAATTGTTCTATCATGTATGGTCACATTTTTTCTGACTGGGCCTTGAAATCCTTTGTCTTGTGGTCAAAAGATCAGGTCAGAACCCTGATATCCACTAAAGAAACCTGAGAGAATCAGCTGCTGATAAAGACTCAATAAAACCCAAATCTGAAGGAGAAATCAGTGAGAGATGAACTAAGGTCTTCTTCTCTGTTTCTGTGATGAAGGTCACATACCTATGTGGTGTAGCTG
>JAUDJI010000195.1:0-20363 GCA_037389245.1 Oryzias sinensis | reverse complement strand
CTCCTCCCCCTCTCCTCTCTGCTTGGCCTCTGATTGCTCCCAGCTGCGTCCACTCTACTCATCACCCTGCCAGACCTACTTAAGGAGCTCCAGGATCATCATTCATCGCCAGTTCGTTGCCCCTGATGGTGCTTAGTCTGGTCATCATAATTTCTCGCTCTATGTTATTGCTCTCGCCTCACGAACCTTTGTCTTGTCTTCAGGATCATCTAAACCCACGAGTGGACGCCCAAATCTACTTCCACCCAATCGGAGGATACCCCCCAGAGAACCTACCTCCTTCCAGCGCGCCCTCTGAACTCCAGGCCTCAGCTCAAGCCACAGCCGAACCTCCAGCCATGCCACAGGCCACAGCCGAATCATCCGCCTCGTCCAAGGTTCTCCCGGAGCCATCACAGGATTCCTAGACTCGTCTTCAGGATCGCCGACGGGTCGTCGGTCTCACCATCCCCCGCCACAACAGGACTGCTCATTTCCCTGTAACATTAAATCCATTACTTACTTTCACTCATCTCCTGTCCTCCTTCCGGGTTCCAGCGTCTGGGTCTGTTAGCCTCGCTAGAGTCATGACAGACATATTGTTTTAAATACAGCAGATGTGACACACTCAATATATAAGAAAAACAGCTTTTGACTACGTTAAGGTATTGTAAGTTGGAGGTTTTTGCCCACCATACACACAAACTATTATTTATTTGGGAATAAATTAAAATATAGAAATGAATAGAGAAACATTTCTGTTTTTTTCCTTTTGGCAAAGACGCATCTAATCTCCTTTAAAAGATAAGTCACCGTGGGCCACTCAGGATGATTACGTTGGAGCATCTGAAGTCAATGGAAAAATTTTAAACAATGCAAATCAAAAATTGCATTTTCTATTGTTATACTTTAGGTCAGCTTTGACAGGCCACCATTAAACAAATAGGTATTTGATTCTGTGGTTCACATGATCAAAATGATGGACAATGCAGGTTCTGCCTTATTCCATCCATCCATCCATCCATCCACCCCCCGTCCCTCCCTCTCCCCTCATCACCATCATCTAGTTTGGAGAGATGATAGCATTATACCAACAATGGTAGGTTTAGCATTTATGAATCGGTCATAATAAAAATTTTGAGAAGTGTAATTTTATTTTAAAAATTGAAAATAGCAACATTTTGAAAACTTTTATGATATACAATTTTTATAAAAAAAGTAATGTGACTATTAGAGGGGTCAACTAACACCACACATACATCAACAACCACACACAAACGAAGACAAAAACCCAAATGACTGTACTGAGACAAGAAACCAACAAACCAAACATTCTCAGCTGTGAGTATTGTACTCTGATTTTTTTATTTTTTTTTAATTGTTCCTGTAAGGTAAGTATTTAGGAGTCTGGTTTTCAGTTAATTTTTGTAATCTTTTTATTTTATGGTTTTGTCATGTCATTGTTAAAATATTTTTGTTCAGATTACGATAAATTTTCTTTATCTGTCAAAAGCCCTGTCTACTAAATTTTGCATCCTACATCACCTTTTTGGGACGATAATAAGACACAACGTTCATTATAGGTACATTTTAACTGTATGAGACAAAATGTCTCATATAAATATAAATATATTTGACAGACCTGTTACTAATCTTTTAAGAAACATTTATATCCTCCACTCGTTAGGTTTTAGTCTTTAGCCCTTAGCCCTAGCCCTTAGGGGTGGATTCATGCTGTCTGCAGTCAAAAAATAGATAAATCTGTAGGGGTATCTAAGTAGCCTGCCCAGAATTTCAAGAAAGACAACTTGTTAAACTGGTAGAGCAAAAATGTTCATGCACAGTTTTTCTTTTTTTTAACTTGTCCTGTCCAACAGCTGGGCAAAAAGATGAGAGCTGAAGGCCTCTTGTGTTGGACATATTTTACTTTACAACAGGGATTATGAATTTTCTGACAAACCAGAGGTATGTCTGAAACTTTATTCATTTTAATCGTATTTGAAAATCTTTTGTTTTGGACCGGACGAAAAAGGAAAGAAGAGAAGAAGAGAGAGGGATGTTAGAGAGGTTCCGATGTGATACAAATCTAGAAGGGGCGGGGCCTGTCCACACACACACACTCAAATGTTATAAACACACCTGTTGGCTGCAAAGATGTCCACATGTCAACATGTACACAATACAGATAGTGTTCACACACGCATACTTATGCTTTAAAAACCAACTAGTGTGAAATATTTCATTCAATCACACAAAATAGTAGTGCAAAGGTGAGCTAACACCTGTGCTCTAGTGCAGTGTTTTTCAACCAGTGTGCCGTGGAGGATGGTCAAGTGTGCCGTGGGAAATTGCCCCCATTAACTGTAACATTAACATAAAAAACATTAACATAAAAAAAATTAACATCTCCAGGATATCTGCACTTTGTTCATCCAAACAAACCTGATAAAACACTGAGTAGTTACAATATGAAAGATCGTACAATACTTTTTTTCTTTGTGTTTATTTGATTCTATTAAAGACATTTTGATAAGAATGACGGTACAGCGATTTAGCCGCATCTTAAACTCTGTTTTAGGAAAAGTCCCGCCCCTTTAACTGTCTCCACCAATCATTCTTGGAGTCTTAATCACATGTCATCAGTCTGACCAATCGGAAGTGGTTAAAGTCTTCACTTCCTTGTTTCGATTTAGCTCATAAGTCACTCAGTTATAACAAAAATACCAGCTAAAGCTCGTCTTTAGCGGTGTAGCTTTCCACAGAACCCGGTGTCAGACCGTGGAACAAGTGAACAAAACAATGAAGCTCAGAGACGTTTGTCTGTCTGCGGTTGGCGGATTTTTCCACTACATCCCCCATGATGCATTGGGTTAAAGTGACAGCGCAAGTCTTAGTGCACAATGAGTCTCTCCTCTTAACGTCTTAACAACGGACACACAAACAGTTTTTGAATCTTTTGATTATTATTATTATTACATCCATCTTTAAAAAAAAACAACTGCAGATTCCAGCTTTTTCTGCCAAAATTATCACAAAAATGCATGTGAGATTGTGGAGGGACTGTAGATCAATACAGGCCCCCAGAGCCAGAGAGCAGGGAGGCACGGGGGGGAAGGAGAGCGCAGCCCCAGCCCAACCAGGAGACAGGGCTCGACATAGCCATTTGTCCGCTGGCCCGGTCCTGTTTTTCGAGCAGTGCGGACCACAAGACTTTACTTTTCACTTGTCCGCTCGGGCCACTAAAATATCTAACGGATTATATATTCTTCACCTTTTTCAATAAAGTAAATTTTGCGAAAACGTGTAGATTTACCTCGTCTTCATAATTTAGTTTTTCTGCTAGTCCTGTGTTCAGACTTCAAGGGTTTCTATGGGAAACCTTTGATCACTTCTCCTTCTCTCCCGCCTGCGCGCGCGCGGCTTTCACTGCCGAGCACCACGCGGCACGCGCTCACTACTTTTTTTTTTCAAACTTTATTGAATGTAACAATTCAATACAAAACAATGTTAAACAGCAACAACGAAGGCACAAGCCAGTGGGTTATTATTACATTTGATTATAAATCCGACACCGTCACTGAAGAGAGACTGAAGCATGTCAGAGATGTGGAAGACATGGCAGGAATAGATAGGAATATGTTAGATGGAGTAATGGGTGGAATTAGTACTATGGACAGCAAGATATTTAATGAATGCATTGAAGATGAAACTGTGTGCACTAAGCTTTAAGCTGAATGTCAAAGAATCAAAGGCAACTCCAAATACCTGAATTTCAGACTCAAATGCAGTAGAATGTTAAACTACTTAATTTTGTTTTTCTTTACAACACTGTAAGCAGTAAGTATTTCTAGTTAGCTGAATGATCTCATTTAGACCTGCACAATATGAGGAAAACTCGCGATATGCGATATCAGAGATTAAAATTGCGATAACGATATAATTTGCGGTATATAAACAAACAACAAAATAACCAAATAACCATTCCCAGTTTAAAAATTATACTCCAAATGACCCACGTTGACATAGGTTACAAACATCTAACATAACAGGGCTCCATCTGATTGGTCAACAATGTGAAGGCGTCCATCCGATTGGTCAAATGCATTAAGGGATTTATTTGATTTGTTAAATGGTTCAAGCTGCCATTAGATTGTTTTAACACATTTAAGGTTTATGATTTATTGCGATATTTGCCGTTAGAAGCACCATGAAAACTTCTGAACTAGTGTTATCTACTACACTGCAGTGCTCTCTTCAAAACATCTGAAACAGACTAAAGCAGATTTAAGTTTGATATGGTCTATTTTCAGTCATTGAAAAGTGTAGAAATAAGTGATGTCACCAGAATGCACCAAATTGCACCATATTAAAAGTTTCCGGGGGGGCATGCCCCCGGACCCCCCTAAAGTTGCAAGCACCTGCGGAGCGGCGGGTCCCGCTATGCGCGGTGTCGGGCCAGTAACTTTCAGGCAGGGCCAGTAAGTTTCAAAAACTACTGGCCCTGTGGGCCAGTGCAAATTTCTGGGCTATGTCAACCCCTGGGAGAGCAGCCCCCCCGCCGCGCCATGAGGGCCCAACGCTGGGCCCCACCCGGGAGGAGTGCCCACAGCCCCAGACGAGCACCCCATCACCACCCAGGAGTTCTGGGCATCCCCCCGCCCCACCCCAGGTACGGGCCAGGACGCCCAAGGGAGAAAAGGGGGCCAACAAGGGCTGTTGCAAACTTGGCCCGACCAGACTAGTTCACTGTTGGAAATTTGGCGAGGCCCAACACTCAGGGGCAAAGACCAGGGGCCTCATTTATGAAACTTTGCGTAGGATTTGCGTCAGAAGTGGCGTACGGATGATACATGGGACGTGCGTACGCACAGAAATATTCGGATTTATAAAACCGTGCGCACGCACATCCTACGCATCTTTCCCTTAATAAATCACAACCAATTCTAAATGTAGCGCAGCTTTTGCGGCGTCATGACACGCCCATAATTGCCCATAAATAGTCCATGAAACGCCCACAAATTAATATTCATGGCTTGCTAAACCATGGCAAACACAGAGAGGAAATCAAAAAACGTAACTTCATTCAATGTGAAGTAGAAGTTATCGTTGGCGAGGTGGAAAAGAGGAGAAAGATGTTGTTTGGAGGGCACAGTGTGGGCATTACTAATGCTAAAAAGGCACGTGAGTGGCAAACGGTGGCAGACGCCAAAAATGCTGCAGCCTCACAACCTCGGACCGTGGCCGAAATAAAAAAGAAATGAAATAAATGACCGGACATCAAAGTCGAGGCAAAAAAACGTCTAGCCCTGCATCGGCAGAGTGTGTCCGCCACGGGGGAGGGGACGGACACTGGAGCTGACCCCTCTTGATGAGAGACTGGCAGCTATTATTGGGGAATCCCTATTAAGTCCCCCTCATCGGCGTCCCCCTCCGTCACTCGGTGACTGTGGTGACTGAGGCGGAGGGGGACGCCGACGCGCCAGACGCACCGGGTGACACAGGTAAGAGAAATAATTGAAATTAATGCAGTCAAGTCACATTTATGCAGGCTACACAATTACAGTTTATTAATATAGAACAATTTTATTTTAGTTGCGGGGTGTTCCAGCGGGGCCAGTGGTTACGATGCTGCAGCTGAGCAGCCGTCTGGACCCAGCGTCTCCACGGCACGCGGCTCTCAACCCTCCAGCAGTGGAAGTGTCCTCACCGATGCAGTCCTTGAAATGCAGAGGGAAGTCAGTAGTTCAATCAGAGAGGTGGCCAAGGAGTTGGGCGAAATCAAGACCGCCCTGACTGAAATAAACTGCACGGTGAGGGAATTCTTGAATAAATAATATTTTCCACACTGTTAACATATTCATATGTTTTGCTCTCAGTTGTAATAATCAGTCATAAGTGATGAGTGATGCGTTATGACGTTTGCCAATGAGTGGTTCTGTTGTTGATCACGTGACCTGTAAGAGGAAGCAGTTGAGAAATAAAGTTGTGTGAAAAAGTTGGAGTTCAACTAACGTGGAAAAGTCTCTTTATTTTTCTCCCGTTCTTGAGTCGGATACTGGGTACACACGCCAGGACCAAAGCGTGAAAACAACTCTGCTAACACACACCTTTTGTTGTTCTTTACAAGCGACGCATCACTTCCAAACGCTGGCGCACAGCAGCAGCATTTGGCTCAAATGCGTGGGGATGGGGTTCAGGGTCGGGGCCAACACAGCAATCGGCGCCAGGGGGTAGAGGCACGTTTTTAAGCTGTGCCACATTGTGTAGCACAACACATGCCAGCACGATTTGGCACACACTGGCACTTTCACGTGTTTCTTCCATCTGCAGACGGTGTCGCCATTTCTCATTTCCCCCGTTTTTGTGCGCACGCCTGGGTCAGAGCTTGCGTGGAGGACTGCACATTTTCCCGTCAAGTTTGCTTTTTATATGGTTTTATATGTTTTATATGGTTCGAGAGCGGTTGTGGCCGTTGACAAACTTTACGTGGACGGCCGGCTGTTCCGGGACCCGGAGATCACCCCCTGGCTGTGCTGAAGGCTTTCAGATCCGCGCTGAGAACATCTGCGCTGCCCAGAAGAAACCCGCTAAACTAACTTCAATGAATGGAAAACCGGATCATCAATAATCCACACCTCGATCTCAGGAAAACAGTCTTTTTTTTCTCTCTCTTCACCTTAGTCCCACTCATGTTTCTGTTGTTGTTTTGTTGTTGTTTTCGTCTTCCCTTCTATCTCTTTTTTTTCTTTCCTTTCCTCTCCACCCCCCCTCTCCCCCCTCCTCATATGTAAATCACCTGGAAGCAACTCATCCTCGGTAAGTATTTATTTATGCACGGAACGGGCGCGCGCACACAAGCGCACACATGGGCGTGCACATGCGATCCCGCACACACACGCCGACATACTGCAAATACCTCACACAGGCTCTCATAGGACGCACGCGACACGCAGCTCACATAGCCAGAAAACGTTCACGCGCACACATGCACAGCGCTTCTCAGTGCGGGCACGCACACACGGACTGGCACACACGCATCACTTAGCTTTACACCTTTTCAGTCAGAGCAGTTATGAACAGTCTTAACATCGTTAGCTGGAATGTGCGTGGACTTGGCTCTGAGCCAAAGAGATTGAAAGTGTTAAATCACCTGGATGGTCTAAAAGCAGATATAGCTCTACTGCAGGAGACCCATTTATCGAATTCTTTGAACCACCTTATGTGCTGCTTACAATTTCCAGTTATATATTCTGCCAGTTACAACTCCAAACAACGAGGAGTTGCTGTTTTAATTAATAAAAATCTTAATTTTACTCATAAGGATACAGTTACTGACCCAGAAGGCAGATTTGTAATCATTAATATATCCATTCAGAATAAGGACTTTTGTATAGCGAGTGTTTACGGCCCTAATGTTGACGACTCTTCCTTCTTTCACAGATTCTTCCCCTCGCTCTCAGTTCAATCTGACTCCACAATCATTATAGGAGGAGACGTCAACCTTGTTTTGGACCCTGAACTTGACAGACTCAGCACAGCAGCAAACCAGCGTACATGGCGGTCTGCAAGTATTCTAAAGCAGTACATGAATGATTTGGGTCTCTGCGACGCATGGCCCTCATGTCATCCAAGCACTAAAGGGTTCACCTTTTTCTCTCCAGTTCACCACTCACACTCCTGTTTAGACTATTTATTAATCAGTAACTCTTATAAAAAAAAAAATATTCAAAGCTCCAATATCCATCCAATTATTATCAGTGATCATGCACCAGTCTCTGTAAATATTTCTAGGGAAATATCCACACCCTCAGGTACAACCTGGAGGTTTAATACGTCTCTGTTAAAGGACCAGGAATTTCTTGAATTCTTTAAAAAACAGTTGGCAACCTTCTTAGACTTCAACAACACTCCAGACATCTCGCCATGCCTTCTTTGGGAAACAGAAAAAGCAGTCATGAGAGGGAAAATCATTTCTTATTCAACGCGTAAAAAACGCAAAGAGAAAGCAGACTTATTAGAATTAGAAAATAAAATTAAAACCCTGGAGACTGCTTATGCTGCTTCTGCACAGGAACACATTCTGGGAGATCTGAAAAATTTAAAGCTGCAGTTAAATGACATCATTAATAAACAAACACAATTTCAAATACAAAGGCTACGACTAGAAAGATTTGAAAACTCTAATAAATCTGGCAAATTTCTGGCTAATCAGCTTAAAATTAATAGAGAAAAATCAACAATCACCTCTATTACGGACCAAACAGGAAATGTCACTTATGACCCGGTCAAAATTAATAACGCATTTGAAAACTTTTATAAAAACTTGTACACACCACAGATCAATCCGTCAGAGCAAAGTATTGACTCATTTCTTAATAATGTAAACCTACCCAGGTTAAATGAGGATCAAATCACAAACTTAGACTGTCCGCTCTCGTTGTCTGAACTTCATGAAGCTCTGTTACTTATGCCTAATGGTAAAGCACCAGGACCTGACGGCTTTCCTGCTGAGTTTTATAAAGAATTCTGGGAACAACTGGCACCAACATTTTATAAAACGGTCACATCTATTAATGAGAGCCAATCAATGCCACCTAACATGAACTCAGCCAACATAATTCTTCTTCTAAAACCAGACAAAGATCCCACTAGTCCTTCAAGCTATCGCCTATTTCTTTGATCAATGCAGATGTAAAAAGTATCTGCTAAGCACTAGCACAGAGAATAGAAAAAATCACTCCTCACATAATTCACTTCGACCAAACTGGATTCATCAAAGGTAGACACTCGGATGATAATGTCCGTAGACTAGTTAATATAATAGACCTTGCCACCATTGAAAACCAGGAAATGACTATACTATCAGTGACAGTTTGTGGATGACTTTTCTCTGAGGTGCCAGTCAGGTCTCTCTCCTGACATATAAGATGCAAAAAAAATCCACTGTCACAAAGGATGTTATCCACACCCTCTGCTCTTTACACACACAGAAGTCCAAAGTTCGTTTAAATCCTTTTATTGTCTCTGTTACTTTAGGAGGGTTTTGCTGAAATGAAAAGAGAAAGCAGGCCACACAGTCTAGGTCTTCTGAGTACCTTTAGTTTTCTTGTTCAGTCCAGTCCTCGTTAGAACTCCGTTCCGGGTTCCTGGGACGTTGTTTCTTGTATCCAGTCCTTTTTGGAGGGGATCCGAACCAGGTTTTCCAACCCTCTTTATTTTACAGGAGCCGTTCCGTGTTTTCTTTGAAGAGTTAGCGCTTCTTGGTACGGTTTGTTGTGTTGCAGCATTATTCCAGGTTTTAAACAGATGTCTTGTGGATAATGGTGCAGGATGAGGCCTTGTGCAGTAAACTGTCGGGAAAAAGTTCTGCTTCATTGGATCAGGGTTCATCTGAGAAGAAGATGTCAGTCTTCAGGTTGTGGAAGCACGCAGGGTTGCGCGTTAGAACCTCTTCCAGCTTCCTCCTCTCTCTGGCTTCTCCCCCACCAGATCCTCTGCGTCTGTCTTTTTATGTCCCCTTTTTCCACAGCTGATGGCACTCTGATTAGAGGGCACGCCTCTCCTCTCTGACCTGCACAGGTGATTTTCATCAGGGCGATATGCAAACTGTCAGATCGCCACACCCCCTTCCCCCTGTTTTTTTTTTTTTTTTTTTTTTTTTTTTTTTTTTTTTTATGCAGTAAATCAATCACACAAAGCCAACAAAGTCCTCGTCATCACTCTCTTCTTTGAAAATTGTGAGTATTCTCTGGTGTTGTTCCCTGTCCAGTTCGGCTGCTGTGGGATAACATGGTTTAATTTGGGCCACATGGACAATGCGCAGGTCCTCACCAGTATCCTCAAGAACCACCTCAAAATTCAGAGGTCCAACTCGTCTTGTAATTCTATACGGTCCCTTCCATCGTGGTGCCAACTTTGCAGAAAAGGACTTATCCAGTCTGCTGTATGGATGTGCACGCAGCCACACTCTGTCTTTTTCCTGGAACTCCCCATCTCTTCGTCATAGTTGCTCTTTTGTTTGAATTTTGCTTTGTGAACATTGGCTTTGACAAACTTTTGCAGTTCAGCAATCTGATTTGCTGTTGTATATGCAGGTATATCTGGTGTACACAGTTGAGGACTAAGTGCAGAATCAAAAGGTCCTTTAAGTGGTCGTTGCAAGTTCAACTCAGCAGGGGTGACACCAGTAGACTCGTGCACTGCTGTGTTTAATGCAAAACGGAATTCGGGCAGATATTTATCCCAGCTTTTGTGGTTGTTGTCCACATAAGAAGCAATCATCACCTTTAGATTGCGGTTGATTCTTTCTGTTAAGTTGGTTTGGGGATGATATGGGGAAGTTCGTTTTTGTTGGATATTCCATCGTTTGCAGATTCCCTCAAACACAGATGATATAAATTGAGGGCCTTGGTCAGACAAAATGTACGTTGGCACCCCCCAACGAGTCAATATCTCTTTACTTAGGACTTGAGAGATGGTCTCAGCAGTGGCCTGGCGAAGAGGGAAAAACTCTACCCATCTGGTAAAATAGTCCACAAAAACCAGAAGATACTGGTTGTTGGTTGAACTTCGGGGTAAAGGACCCATAATGTCAACTCCAAGCATCTCCCAGGGAGCATGTACTGTGACCTGTTGGAGCTTACCCGGGGGTTTCCGGTTTTCAGGTTTGTGGATCTGACAAACATGGCAGCGTTGAACATAAGAGCTTACATCCAAACTCATCTTAGGCCAGTATACCAGTGCTTGCAATCTTTTATATGTTTTGTATCTTCCCAGATGGCCAGATAATGGATTGTCATGATAATGATGAATGACTTGTTGTCGCAGAGAAACAGGTAGGTAAATCTGGTAGAGGGTTTTATGTGGTAGATGAACCACTCGATAAACCTTGTCCTCCAATATTGTGAATTTTACTTTTTCATTTTCAATTATCTCTCCATCATCCATAATTCTTTTGTACAGGTTCTGTATTTCCAAGTCCTCCTGTTGTGCTTTCCAAATGTCTGCATCTGTAATTTGAAAATCTTTGCACGTGTCCCTTTTTGAACGAAGCACAGCTGCACAAGTGGAGGTTGAGTACAGGAAGTCATCCACTGGAGCTCTTGACAGAGCATCCGGCACAGTGTTATATTTTCCTTTACGGTATTCCACTGTGAATGTGAATTCTTGTAGGCGGAGGGCCCAACGGACAAGTCTGGTGCTGGGTTTTTGTGTTTTGAAAACCCAGATAAGAGATGAGTGATCAGTGATCACTGTAAAAGGCCTTCCTTCAAGGTAGTATCTCCACTTTTCCAGAGCCCAAACTACAGCGAGGCATTCTTGTTCCGTTGTAGAATAGTTTCTTTCAGCCTGGTTCAAAGTGCGGCTAGCAAAGGCAAGGACTTGTTCGGAACCCAGTCCTGTTTGCTGAGTCAAAACAGCACCCAATCCAAAATCACTGGCATCAGTGTAGACAAAAAATGGAAGACTGAAGTCTGGATGGCCTAATATAGGAGGAGAAATCAAATGTTTTTTTTAGTGTTTGAAAAGCATTGTGGCATGAAGGTGTCCAAACGAATTTGGTTCCTTTACGTTTGAGGGCATTCAGTGGTTCCGTAAGTTCAGAGAAGTGTGGCACGAAGCGATGGTACCATCCAGCCATTCCCAAGAACCTCTGGAGATCCTTTAGGTTTTGAGGAACTGGGAAATCATGGATCGCTTTGGTCTTTTCTGTGTCCACTTCAACTCCAGCAGCAGTAACAACATGACCTAAAAATCGTAGAGAGGTTCTGAAGAATTGACATTTCTTCATGTTGATGGTTAGATTGGCTTCTTTCAGCTTGTCCAGGACAGCTTGGATGTCGAGGTGATGTTGCTCATATGTGGGTGAGTAAATGATAATGTCATCTAAATATACAAAACAACATCTTCCTCTTACGTCAGCCAGAACCATTTCCATCAGGCGCTGGAAAGTAGCTGGTGCATTTTTCAAACCAAATGGCATGACTGTAAATTGGTAAAGACCCATTGGACAGATGAAAGCTGTCTTTTCCTTGCTGTCTTCATCCATCTTTACCTGCCAGTAACCGCAGTTGAGATCCAAGGTGGTGAAAACTGAAGCTCCTGCCAAAGATTCCAATATTTCCTGGATATTCGGAATGGGATATGCATCAGTATGTGTGGTGGCATTCAGTTTTCTATAGTCCACACAGAACCGAGGTTTGGGATTATTTTTCTTGGGCACCAGAACAACAGGAGCAGCATATGAAGACTTCGAAGGTTCAATTATATTTTTCTCTAACATCTCCTCTATATGTTCTTTAATGACTTGTTGCTTAGCAAGGGAAATCCGGTATGGTTTCTGTTTGAGCGGAACATCATCACTTAGCCATATTTTATGGGTGAGTATGTCAGTACGACCCAATTTCTCAGTGCAGACGGTTTCATTTTCCTTAAGCTGGCACAAAAGTTGGTGTTTGCCGAATTCATCCAAATGAGCATCTTTTATTGCCTCCTGGAATGGATTAACCCCAAAATACTCATGAGTTGATGGTATTGGAGGAAGAGCCGAATACAACGCCAGAGCAGTATTGGTACAAACAGCTGAGGTTTCAGCAGGCTCAGGCAAAAACTGATACTTCTGCTTTTTGTTATGTTTGAACCAGTAGCAGTTCTCTGAAACATCAAACTGTAAACCAGACAACCAGAGGAAATCCAATCCAATGACAGCAGGGAAGGTAAGATGGCTGGCGGGCATGACGACACAAGGCAACACCACACATTGGTTCTGTAAAGTGAGAGTCATCTGGCTCCAACCTAATGGCTCTCTGCTTTCTCCATCTGCCAGGAATAAAGGTCCACGAATCCAGGCCTTTAACTGGTCATGTGGGTGCTTAACCTTTGTCCATACATTTTCATTTACTAATGTGTAGGAAGATCCTGTATCTAATATGGCAACCCCTTTCCATGCCCCAGTATGAAGTGGCAGGAATAACTGACTGGGGGATGGATTATTATCAGTTAGAGAGGGAAAGCCACAGGAAAGAGAATTCAGTATAGGAGGCCTACCTTGACCACTGGCAGAAGGCTGAGAGGGTGGAGGGCGTTGTGGAGGAACAGGATTTTTGTTATTCCTGGTAGCATTCATCTGGGGGCAAGAGGATGGAGGATGGTTCCCCTTACAGCGCCAACAAAAAGCTGGAGATTGCCTATAGGTTTGTTGCAATTGTGCTGGAATCTCTCTGTTAGGAGATAATTTTGGAGGTTCAACTGTCATAATTTTGGTTGGTTTCTTTGTTAAGCTTTTCCTTTGCTCATATTGTTGTTGGTTTTCTTTATCTTTCTCTAGTTGCTGTCCAAGCCTAACGAGTGCGTCCACAGATGTTACTTGGCTACTTCTCAGCTGGCTGGCCAGTTGTGGGTTAATGTTCTTCAAAATTAGTTTTATAATTTCCTGTTCCTGAATCGTTGGTTTCCATCGTTTACACAGAGATTGATACATGTAAACAAAATCCTGAATGCTTTCCTCTTCACCCTGTACTCTATTTCTAATCCTTTCTGCTAGTTCATCTTCATAATCTTCAGAGAGGAATGCTGTACGAAACTGATTACTGAAGTCTCTCCATGTATGGACCTTGTGACGAGCCACATCCCACCAGTCTCTGGCTGTCCCATGCAGCACATTCCGAAGGGTAGCAACCAGTTCCTCATCTGATAGTGGGTTTAGAGCCAGAAAATCCTCACATCTTTCCAGATACTGCAGTGGATCTGAAACATCATCAATCTTTCCAAAAGTTGGAAATTGTAATTTAACAGGACTTTTTCCAATGAATCTGGATCTTGTTTCTCCGTGGATTAGAGAACCTCCAGTAGTTTCAATATGGTCATCAGGGAATACATGTTGCACAGTAGACTGCAACCTAGGTGCGCGGGCTACACCAACAGGGCTTTGATCCGGCTGTGCTCCCAGGAGAGTTTGAACACCAGCATCACCAAAAGTAATTGTGGCTCTGTTCTGTCTTTCATCCATCAATGTTTGCATTCTGGTTTTGCAGAATTAATGTCATCAATGTCATCCGCAAACATCATTGTCCAGGGAGATTCCTGTCTTACCTCGTCTGTCAGCCTGTCCATCAGCATAGCAAACAAAAAGGGACTTAAAGCTGATCTTTGGTGTAGTCCCACCTCCACCTTGGACTCCTCTGTCTGACCTACAGCACATCTCACCACCGTCATACTTCTCTCATACATGTCCTGAACTACTCTGACGTACTTCTCTGCCACTCCAGACGACCTCATACAGTACCACAGCTCCTCCCTCGGCACCCTGTCATACGCCTTCTCTAAATCTATGAACACACAATGCAGCTCCTTCTGACCATCTCTGTACTTTTCCAACAACATTCTCAAAGCAAATATGGCATCAGTGGTGCTCATACGGGGCATGAAACCGTACTGCTGCTCACAAATCTCCACCTTTTTCCTAAGCCTGGCTTCCGCTACTCTTTCCCACATCTTCATTGTGTGGCTCATCAACTTTATTCCTCTATAGTTGCTGCAGTTCTGCATGTCGCCCTTGTTCTTAAAGATCAGGACCAGAACGCTTCTCCTCCATTCCTCAGGCATCTTCTCACTCTCTAAAATCCTATTGAACAACCTTGTTAGAAATTCCACTGCTGTCTCTCCTAAGCACTTCCATACCTCCACAGGTACGTCATCAGGACCAACGGCCTTTCCGCTCTTCATCCTTTTCAGAGCCTTCCTAACCTCATCCTTTCCAATCTCTGCTACTTCCTGCTCCACAACAAACACATCTTCCTCCCTTCTTTCCCTGTCATTTTCCTCGTTCATCAGCTCCTCAAAATACTCCTTCCATCTTTTCTGTACACTCTCCTGGGTTGTTAGCACCTTTCCATCTCTGTCCTTAATCACCCTTATCTGTTGCACGTCCTTCCCATCTCTGTCTTTCTGTCTGGCTAGCCTGTACAAGTCCTTCTCTCCTTCCTTTGTGTCTAACCTGTCATATAGCTCATCGTAAGCTTTCTGTTTGGCCTTTGCCACCTCTCTCTTCACTCTACACTGCGCTTCCTTGTACTCCTGTCTACCTTCCTCAGTCCTTTCTACATCCCACTTTCTTTTATCCAACCTCTTCCTCTGGACGCATTCCTGTACTTCCTCATTCCACCACCAGGTGTCTTTACCGTCTTTCCTCTTTCCACATGACACACCTAGCACCTTCCTACCTGTTTCCCTGATAATCTCTGCTGTAGTTTCCCAGTCATCTGGAAGCTCATCCTGACCACCCAGGACCTGTCTCAACTTCTGCCTAAATTCCTCACAAGTTTCTTCATTCTGTAGCTTCCACCACTTGGTCTTCTTTTCTGTTTTCCCTCTCTTCTTCTTCCTGACCTCCAGAGTCATCTTACACACCACCATGCAGTGCTGTCTGGCTACACTCTCTCCCACCAACACTTTGCAGTCATTAACCTCTCTCAAATGACCTCGTCTACATAGGATGTAGTCCACCTGAGTACTCCTACCTCCACTTCTGTATGTCACTCTATGTTCCTCTTTCTTCTGGAAGTAAGTGTTGACTACAGCCATTTCCATCCTCTTCGCAAAGTCAACCACCATCTGCCCCTCCAGATTCCTTTCCTTCACACCAAACCTGCCCATCACCTCCTCATCACCTCTGTTGCCCTCACCAACATGCCCATTAAGGTCTGCTCCAATAACAACTCTCTCTCCTCTGGGAAAACTCTCTATGACCTCATCCAACTCACTCCAGAATCTCTCCTTCACTTCTAACTCACAGCCAACCTGTGGCGCATACCCACTGACTACATTCACCATCACCCCTTCAATTTCTAACTTTAGGCTCATCATCCTGTCTGAGACTCTTTTCACCTCTAGAACACTGTTTACAAACTCCCCCTTCAGAATCACTCCTACCCCGTTTCTCTTCCTATCAACACCATGATAGAACAGTTTGTATCGTCCTCCAATACTACGTGCCTTGCTGCCCTTCCACCTTGTCTCCTGCACACACAGTACATCTACCTTCCTTCTCTCCATCATGTCTGCCAGCTCTCTGCCTTTCCCTGTCATTGTGCCAACGTTAAGAGTCCCTATTCTCAAACCTATGTTCTTGCCTTTTCCCTTCTCTCTCTGGCCACGGACCCTTCTGCCTCCCCTCTTTCTTCGACCAACAGTAGTCAAATTTCCACCGACACCCTGTAGGTTAACAGCATCGGTGGCGGTCGTTGTTAACCCGGGCCTTGACCGATCCGGTATGTCTAAAGTGTTGTGAATGATTCGCATGGTTATTTTGGCAGTTTTTCCGCCGGATGCCCTTCCTGACGCAACCCTCTCTATTTATCCGGGCTTGGGACCGGCACAGAAGTAACTGGCTTGCAACCCCTGTGGCTAGATTTCTCAGACAAAAGAAGACAAAAACCAAACATTCCCTGATTTTTACCTGTCAAATGCTGTGCTTGTGTGTACTAATAAGATCAAGTATCTTGGGCATATCATTTCGGAGGACTTGTCAGATGACGCAGATATCTACAGGCAGTATCGTGTGGTATATGGCTTTCTCGAAAGTTTGGTATGTGTACAGAAGGAGTCAAGGTGACATTATTCAAAGCTTTTTGCACTCCTCTGTACACAGCTCATCTTTGGGCGAACTATAAAAGTGCCAGTATGAGAGAGCTGCTGGTGGCAATGATGCTCTAAGAGTGCTTTTAAATAAGCCAAGGAGGACGAGTGCTAGTGAGCTTTTCGTTTCACTCAGAATTAACACTCTCTGGGCTTGCATTCGCTCGCTTATGTTCAAATTTATCTGCAGATTAAACGCTTCAGAGAATACTATCATCTTGGCCATAAGCAACATTAGATTTAGTGCAATACGTTTCCGGTCAAATCTATGGAAACACTGGAGGGACTGTCTTTTTACTTGTCTTTGTAATTAAGATTTTATAGTGTGGTATATGTATCATTTTATCTTGGTATTTATTCTTATCCTTGTTAATTAATTTATTTTTTTATTAAGTATTTTTTATTAAGTTTTTTATTAATTGCAACTTTACACTGTACCTCAGCTCGTGTATTCTTGACACTGTGTATTTCTTTTTAAATATGGTGGGTCTGTGTACTCCTTTTTACTGATTGGACCATGAGTCTGGAATAAATTCTATCTATCTATCTATCTATATGGCTCTTTTGATGGTCACATGTGGCTCGCAGACAAATCTTTAACTATATATTTTTTTTCCATTAGACAAGTCCTTCTCGGGAGCGATGCGATGCCAGAGGCACGCAGTAGTAGTGGTGCATGGAGAGAAAAAATCTGCGCCAGCACTATCAGTTTACTATTATCTATTATTTTACAGAGTTTGTACCACCCGGAAACCTGTGAATTGCCGTGCCTAAAACTGTGCGACCGCGCAGTTGCGGGGACGGGATGTGTGAGGAAGAAAGCATAGGGTGGGGGGGTTGTGGGGACAGGCAGCAGGTGAATCGCGCAGCAGGGATTGTAAAAACTTAAAACCCGCTGCCCGTCACTCACTGCAGCGTGTGAGTGTGTGTTTGGCTCCTCGTCTGCATGTGAGCAGTCTGTCTCACATCTAAAGAACAGTCAGACCAACCTAAGATCACGTTTAAAGTCTCAACGGCTGCATGAAGCAGAAACTCACCATGTATCAACCAGACAAGACCATCAGCAAAACAACTACCACGAGAAATACTCATCATTTATTAGCAACAGCATAACAATGTTATTAAAAATAATCCACAGACTTATTGTACTTTAAAAATGTTGAAATTACATCAAATGCACACATTCACTTGTATATTTAGTTTTAAACATATTGTTGCGGACTAAGTTTAACTCAACTACCCCTGGCTGCAGCCTGCAGAACTGCACAACATAGTGGAATGCTGGAACGCTGAGGAATGTGAACACGCTGTGGAATGTTAACCCCGCCCATGCTGAGCCCATCTTCTTCTTTGGTTTTACAAGTTTCCATGTGCAATATTGCCACCTACCGGTTTTTAAGGAGTTTTTCCTTGAATTAGAGAATTTATACAGTGATTGCTGTCTTCTTATGCCTTTTACAAGTTTCCATGTGCATGTATTAGGGAGTTAATAAATTTTGTCTGGCCTCACGGACTCAAAAGAATAACTCTTTGGATGAACTCAATTTAATTGTGGGAAGGATTTCCATCCAATAAATATGAGTAACACCACCTCAAAGAAAATTCTTCCACGTAACGAAATATAATTGAGTTAGTCGAACTCAATTTTATCAAGAAAGGCAAAGGAAAAAACCATGCAACGGCAGTATAAAGCCAGCCTCAAACTCAGAACCTCTGTATCTGAAATCCGCTAACTAATCCACTGACCTAACACTTATATAAAGGTATAAAGAAATAGATTCATTATTTACATAAATGAGGCTCGTCGTGTATCGGCTTATTGGGAGAAGCCGAGTTGAAATGATTTCATGCCGCAGTTCGTTTCTTACATGGAAAAAACGAACGAAAGTATTCACTTTTGTAAGGTCGAAGGATTTGAAGGACTAAAAGTCATACCAGGCATTAGACAAAGGAGTTGAACATTTTAATAGTTGAATGGTTAAAATAGGTGAAAAATTGTAGCCGTAAGATGGCAAAAAGAAAAAATAAAGAGAAACAGGAAAACAGCATTCAACAGCATGCCCCTTACTTGAACTCAATTATTTTGGATTACTGGAGTTATGGGTGAAACTCTTAATTCATTTTGTGTTAGGTCAATTAAATGTAGATACATTCTTTTAAAATAAATATTTTTAAATAAAACAAACAGAATTTTATTGTCTTACATGAAAGAGGGGCTTGAATCATTTTTTTGAATGACATAAAAAAACATCGCACCATTCAAATTTTCCTTCCCTCTGTTCCCTTTCTTCCTCATACAATTACCAATGACACATAATGTGCTCCACTGATTCTTCCCCTTTCCTGCAATCACAACTACACTGACCAAGGTGAATCAAATGCACGGGCTCAATGTGGGCGGGGTTAACATTCCACAGCGTGTTCACATTCCTCAGCGTTCCAGCATTCCACTATGTTCACCAATTCTGCAGGCTGCAGCCAGGGCTTACTCGTTTAACTTGGCTGTTGGGCCGCGTTAAAAGTTCTGGAGTTCATTGAACGCATCAAACAGAGATCTGATTGGCCCTCAGTTCTGTCGCTCAGCCTGTTGTTAGGTAATTAGGCCCAATGGGGTTCAGCTATGGGCCGAAGGGAAATGGGAGGGCGGGAGCAGGTGAATATAAAGTTGGGAGAAGCGCTCTCATCTCGGCGGGAGAGATTCAGGAGTTGCTGAATTAATTGTACGGCGTTTGTTGTGGTCTGCAGTAATCAGAATAAAGAACCCTAAAAGAGGTTAAATCTCCGTGCCTCAGTGTGGGAAAGGGACACTACATTATTGTATGGCTCTTTCGAAATTACATTTAAAAATATGTGGCGTTTATGGCTCTCTCTGCCAAAAAGGTTCCTGACCCCTGTCTTAGATTGAACCAGGGTTTTTGAGTAATGCAAGTTGTAGACGCGTCCTTATCTTCTCACTTTAGGACTTCTTCCCCAAACAACTCAAAGGCAGACAAACATAAGAAAACTGTACTAAAACTAGCTTTTCTGAAAATGGGAAAATTTGTGGAAACAAAAGATACTTACCAATCTTCCATTATTCTGAACATCTGTCTCTTTCCATTCTCCTCTTATACGGTTTTAACATTTATGTCATGGTTTGGGTTTCTTTTCTAAAGAAAGAGTCCAAAGCCGTTGGACTTCTCGCCGGTACCTGAACGGCCAACGCATCCTGACTTAGCCACACTGGCCCCAGACTTTATACCGGACCCGTCTCATCTGTCTCGCCGAAATGCGCGGCCTACCGACCACCCTACGGACCACCCTACGGACCTGCCATGCCGGACTGCGGTGCCTCGCGGCCGCCCTTCGGGCCTGCCTCACCGATCAGTGCTGCCGACCAGCCGACCTCCGGACCTGCCTCGCCGGACAGCGCGGCCTCCTGGTTGTCCTCCGGACTCATGTTCTCTGCCTCACTGGTGTGCCAGGCAAAGCCTCCTAGGACTCTGTTGCCTGTAAGTTTGTCCTACAGGCCCCCTCCTCTTTGGTTGACTTCTGGAACCTCAGTGCAGTTCCTTGAGGGGGGGGGGGTACTGTCATGGTTTGGGTTTCTTTTGTATTGGTTTTTCCTTTATATCTTGTTCTGTCATGTATGAGTTCTATTTCCTGTTTTATTTTGAAAGTTTTGTCATGTTTTTGTCAAGTTTTACTTCATTTGTCCCAATTTGTCCTGATCATGTTCACCTGTGTCTTGTCTGCCCTGTCTGTATATA
>JAUDJI010000194.1:0-20470 GCA_037389245.1 Oryzias sinensis | reverse complement strand
ATATATAAATTATATAAAAGCTACTTAGATGCCACCAAAGGCTATAGAAAGCATTGTCATGTGGGCGCCACTGACCTCACCATGATGGTGTCGCGCTCCACCACCGTCGGCCAGGCTTCCCAAGCGGGCTTGTCTCCTCTAGCGATATAACCCATTGGTCGGAGTTTACCTAAAATGTTTTGTTCAAAGAAATTATACTTTAAATATGCCAGGATCTTCCTTAATGGGAACTTTTATCCTGGTTCTTAGGAATTGTTGATTTTTATAAGCAAAAGTTCTTAAAAGCTAAATGACAAAAAGGATTTAATTAATCTTTTGTAGTAGCTTTAGGGGCTGTCATCTGGACTTAGTTTTAAAGTTAGAAGACGTTTCACCTTTTATCCAAGATGCTAGGTCTATCTGGCTAGAGAGAAAGGATGGTTTGAGCGAGGAGTGAAAGAAGCCATATTTGTCAAGAAAGATAAACCTCTTAATAGATAATGATAGATAATAGGTCTCAGGTTTATTCTTCCATCCATCTACGGCAGTGTTCTGAAACCCGAACAAACCGAACCAGTTCCACTGTATTTTGTTTTTCAGTGCCATATAAGCCCGTGTAGGCTGGGCACATTAGTGCATGACACTTAAATCAAATCAAATCAAATCAAAATCCACCTTGGTCGTTAACGGCTGAAAGAGATGACCAGTTTGGGGAGGGAATCACTGGCTCCCCAACCTCCAGCTGAGGAGAAAGGACTCTTAACGACCGAAAACATGTAGGCTAAGTTGACAGTTCCATCCAGTTTCAGGTCTGACTCCTCCCCCATGAGCGCATATATACCAGCTCTTCGACCAGCTAATTCAGAATTGACAAAGCCTCTTGGATAAAAGGAGAAACGTCTTCTAACTTTAAAACTGAGTCCAGATGACCGCCCCTAAACCTACTACTATGGAACCAACCTGGATGAATGAGACTCTTCATAAACTTAATTGATCTTATTATTTCTCAAAATCATTATAAACATTAAATAAAGTCCATCCTGAATATGATTGAAAAAGATATGATGCTGATATTAACCAAAACCTCGTCTTTGTGACTCTTGTCATTTCTGCCATGGACTTGATAATACAGGTTTGCATAAAACCATGAGTAATCTATAGAAACTGCACGTTCAGAGTTTTATTGCATTAAATCCAATGGAAAGAAAATTATTAATCATTTAATTTGACAAGTATATAGCTTCCAATGAACTGTTTACCTTTTTGTGTCACTTTTAAACATAATTGGAGCGTGTTTCATTCAGGTATCATGCAGAACTTCTCCATGAGAGTAGTTCATGCTTGTTTTGCAGTTCTCACTCTGATTCTGCAATAAAACCACATTTAATGTGCATGCACAGAACGATGAAGAGAAATAACAGTTCAAAGTTTTCTGAGTGAAACTAGAATCTGTCACAGCCTTTGAGGAGATGTGCTCACCATGGATTGGCAGAGAGAAAGAGCTTTTGGTTTAGAAGGAGCTGCACGGTTAAAGAACTCATTTTAGTTTTTAATTTTTATTTCAGTTTTTCTAATAGTGTCTCTGAGTTTTGCTTTTTTTTTTTTTTAAAGATTTTATGTCTTTTCTGGCACTAATTTTTGTGCTAAAACCAAGACTTTTTTCACCTATCCTATTTTCATAATGTATTTTTGAAGCTCATAGCATTTTTGCTTCTGTTTATTTTTAAACAGATCTCGTTATTAATCTTTGAGATTACCTGCAAGATAACTTCAAATTTGTTTTAATCCTGCTGTCGACCACACTGCAGCTGCCTATGTAGATCCTGCTCTCTCCCACAGCTCTGAGTCAAAGTTCCTGCTGGTTGCCTGAGACCAACATAAATCCTGCTTCCCTCTATCTCGATTACCTCGGTGATGGAAGAACTTGGGTTTGTAGAACCAAGCAAAAAAGTCAAAATTAAGGTAAGCTTAGAATTAGACTTTCAAAAACGGCCTTTGTCCATCTTGTTCTTTTGCGTATAATTACAGTGGGGAGAATAAGTATTGAACACGTCAACATTTCTCTCAAAAAACCTATTTCTAATCGAGCTATTGACATGAAATTTTCACCAGATGTCGGCATCAACCCAAGTAATGCACACATAGAAAGAAATCCAAACATTTATGTCCATAAATGAAGTTATGTGTAATAAAGTGAAATGGCTCAGGTGTGATTTTGGCCCATTCATCCACACAAACTGCCTTCAGATCTTCAAGGTTCCGGGTGTCTCTTCTGTGAACCCGGATCTTCAGTTTTTTCCAAAGATTTTCAATTGGATTAAAGTCTGGTGATTGACTGGGCCATTCTAGCAGCTTTATTTTCTTTTTCTTCAACCAGTTGAGTGTTACCTTGGCTGTGTGCTTGGGATCGTTGTCTTGCTGAAAGATCCACCCTCTTTTCATCTTCAGCAGCCTGGCAGACGACAGCAGATTCTGATCAAGAATGTCTCGATACTTTTCTCCAGTAATTATTCCTTCAATGATATGAAGTCTACCAGTACCACATTCTGAAAAACAGCCCCACGCCATGATGCTCCCACCTCCATACTTGACTGTTGGTATGGTGTTTTGGGGGTGATGTGCGGTGCCTCTTTTCCTCCAAACATGTTGTGTCATCTGATATGACATCCGAAGAGTTCAATTTTGGTCTCATCTGACCAGAGTATCTTCTCCCAGAATGTCATGGGTTTATCCAAATGTTGTGTCGCAAACTCCAAACGAGCTTCAACATGCTTCTTCTTCAAAAATGGAGTCTTGCGTGGTGTGCGTGCATGGAGACCATGGCGGTTGAGTGCATTACTTATTGTTTTCTTTGAAACAACGGTACCTGGTGATTCCAGGTCTTTCTGAAGTTCTCCACGAGTGGTCCTGGGCTGTTGGAGAACCCTTCTGATGATTGTTCTGACTCCTCTGTCGGAAATCTTGCGAGGAGCACCTGGCCGTGGCAGGTTTATGGTAATGGCGTGTTCTTTCCACTTCCGGATGATGGCCCCAATGGTACTCACTGGGACTTTCAGAAGTTTAGAAATGCGCCTGTAACCAAAGCCTTCAGTGTGTTTTGCAACAATAAGGTTGCGTAGGTCTTTGGACAGGTCTTTGCTTTTACCCATCATGCAATGCTCCTTGTTTAACCTTGCTGGTGAGAAAACTTTTTAAAAGGCATCAATCAGGACTATACCAGCTGATATTACTTTGCACTAATAGGGGGCAGGTAAACCTTCTGGATACTGACAAACTCCAGCTGCTTTTTTGGCTAGCCAGACCTTTTTACCCCTCCTTTTCTTCATGTGTTCAATACTTATTCCCTTTGCCATTTCACTTTATTACACAGAACTTCATTTATGGACATAAATGTTTGGATTTCTTTCTATGTGCGCATTACTTTGGTTGATGCCGACATCTGGTGAAAATTTCGTGTCAATTGCTCGATTAGAAATGGGTTTTTTGAAAGAAATGTTGACGTGTTCAATACTTATTTTCCCTACTGTAGGTCAATTAGAAACATTGCCTAGATCGCGATTGATGGATCCCAAAACGTTATTCAAATTGAGGTTCAAATCTGACACATTGAAATGCAGGAATCAAATTATTATTTACCTGTTTACAAAGGTAGATGAAGGCGTTCACCTGATTAGCAAAGCTGGATAAATGAAAAGATGATTTGTTGCAAATACATTTGGTGACAGAGGCGTCTTAAATATGGGCAATATGCCTGCTTGTTTTTTGGGCACCCAAAAACACGAAAAAGAGACATCACTAGTTTCTTTTTGTTTTTGTCTATCGCTGGTTTCTTAGACTAAAACTGCCCATTTCCAGAGTTTTTGATTACATTGGGGGGGGGGGCTACAGGGGAAACCAACTGGCAACTGCAACTAAAGATTTCTTATGATGATGCAATAGATTATTCTCCATCCGGGAGAGCCAGAAAGGTCAGTATTTTCTCTTTTTATATTTTTTACGTTTCCTGTGTTTAAGAACAACATGGAAAAACGTAATAATATGAATAATTTGAAAATACTAAAATTAAGTAATAACTATTATTTTTAAATTTAAAATTTCAATTTATTACATATAAAATATAGACTAAATAAACACGATAAGTATTAAGTAAATAAGTATTAATATATTATATTATTTATTTATTTGATTTAATTTTTATTTTATTTGTGGACATAAGGATTTCTACCAATGACATTGGTGTTTAGATTCAATATTCCCTAGTTTTCTTGTTTTATATAGTCTTGCTATTGTTTGTTTGTTTGAAGGGGAGGCTTTGACTTTTTAAGGGTAGGGCTTGGTTGGACATGCAGTGCTTCGCCCAGGATGCCAAACTAGCCAGTCTGATATTTGTTTATTTTTTTTCCCCAAAACTGCACTTAATAAAGTTTTGCTTTTAGGTGTTCTAAAAAAGATGTGACATGTTCTAATTGTTCTAATCTTATGGGTAAGCAAACAAAGGCTGGTATTATTTCCATTGTGGTTAACAGTGAAACGTCAGCATGCAGAAAGTCCAATCAGGTTGTTTTATGTGATGCCGCCCCTTTTCCATCAACCACATTTGAATCGCTCAATTCACAAGACTTTCTTTTATTTCTCTGCAGCCACCAGTGGACCAATACAAAATGATGATACTGTTTTATGTAGTTTTTATTATCACAAATGGATGTAAGTACTTTTTGGAATTTGCAGTGTTTTTATGAAATAAATAAGCACAACTGTTGGTAATCTATGACTAAGTTTATTAATAATGAGGATTTTAAAACTTTTTTTTAGGTCGTGCAAATGAATGAATTTCTGACAAAAGACAGTCCTGTTGAAGAATCATGTTAAACCTGACATGCAGCTAAGCCAGGCCAGTGTTCTCTACAGAGAACATTTGGATCAAGAGGTTTGTTTCTGGGAAAAGTAGCCTGAACTACCAGAGGAACAATGAACTTTGACTTTGATGTTGAAATCAGGAAATCTCACATTACAGCAAAGCAAGAACCTGGGTCCTTTGTTCTGGAAATAAATGGAGCCATGAAGTGATGATGGTGTTTATTACTGCATTAAAGTTCAAAACCTGGATTTTACATTTTTGACTGGATTATTTCTGAGTGTCAAAGGTAAGAACATTACGATTGTAACCCTTGTGCTATCCTAGGCACTTTAAGATTGGGAGTTGGGTCATCTAGACCCACTAGACAGTGCGCTGAACCTTTTTTCTCCAATGATTTGTGATCTTCACTGGTGTCCATGGATTACATGAAATCTTTCCATCTTTATCCACCTTTGTCATGGTAGGGAGAACACATCAATGTAAGGGTGGGGTCATCTAAGATAGCACAAGGGTTAAAAACTACTAATACTTAGTGATTATTTTTCTATAATTATTTTTCTATATTTTCTAGGCAGAGAACCACACATTGTTGCTGTCACTGAGAGGTTTTTATCTGATCAAGTCTATCCAGGAGACCCTGTCACTCTTGAGTGTTCAGTCCTCTCTACTTCAGCCATGAAACCTGTGCAGCAGAACAGAGAAGTGTTCTGGTTCAAACCCAATCAAACAAAGTCTCATCTCATGTTATTTATGCTCATGGAAACAGTTCTGATGAATGTTTGAGGACTCCTGAAGCTCCCTCTGTGCAGAAATGTGTCTACAGCTTTAACAAGAACTTCATCTCCTCGATGCAGGACCTGCACTACTGTGCTGTGGCTGCATGACAGAATGCTTTTGTAAATGAACAACACTGACCGGTATAGGTTTTTCATCTTTCAGCACAACAGGGCAACATCCAAAAATATTTCTATTTTCAACTTTCTTAAATTTTTTACGATCATTGACTGTTTTTTTTTTTTTCAGAATTCCAGATGTGGGATTTACAAACAGCCAACACTGTTCTCCTTGTCTTGTTTGCCACTTTCTCTGCCAGCATCGTTGTTATAATTTTCTTACTTTATAAAATCAAAAAGAAGTCAGGCAGATCTTGCAACGGTAAACCAGGTTATATTACTTGATTTAATACCAAGTGTTTAAAAATATGATAAAAAATGTTGTTGTTTTTTTGTTTTGGAAGCAGATATCTTACACTCCTCAGATGACCGAAAGCATCAAAAGGTAAAATGATGCCTAAATCATTATCTGTCCTAATTGTTTTCAAATATGTAATTTTGTGCATTTTTATGTTTTTCTCAGAGTAAAGATGGTTCACTGACATATTCAGCTGCAACCTTCACGCAGAGGAAACGAGAGTGAATTACAACATCCCAGGAGAGCCCTTTAATTCTGATTTAATATATTTATGATAGATTAGTTATGACTTGAATATTAAAAGAAGATATGTGCGCTATGTTCTAAATCTATGTGAACTGTTAAGTGTTAGATTGTTACCTTGAGTTAAACTTAAAATAAATAAATAACTGATCTAAGTATAATAACTGAATATATTTCGTCTTCATACAATTGTCTGTGCAACTGAGGTTCTAATCACACGGAGGCTCTTTGTGTTTACAGTTTTGCATTTGAACCTTTTCAGTATGTTGTTGATGTGTTTTCTTTTTTTTAGAAATGTCTTTGTATTCACCATATTGAAGGAACAAGATCTGGTTTAGATCCATAATAGAAAACATCCGTTCACAGATATAGGTGCTCCCAAACATAGACATGAAAGGAGCAGCGTGAGGTATTAGCTGTGGCATCACGTCAGGGGGAAGCAGGCAGTAAAAGACCTCAAGTGCAGGACCCAGGATCTTTGACCTGAGGCCTGAAGCTCAGTTAAATCCAACTAAAGATTATGAGATGCACTGTCAACATCGTTGATTTGCAGGAGTACTAACTTGTTGCTGTGCTTTTAAGTCATAATAGTGACGGTAATTTACTTAATTAATGCCTCAGTCACAGTGCTTATAAGTGAATGCCAGGATGTCTGCGGAGAAAAATGGGCAAACCTGTGGGCACACAGGCGTGCTACAAACATGCAGGCTACAAATTAAGTAGCAAACACTCAAACAACAGAGAATGGCTGAAGTAGGTCAAACACAGGTATGTCATACTTATTGATCATTTTTTAATCCTCCAAAACCTGCGCAGTGTAAAGAGCCCATTAGTGTAGTGAAGTAATAAATTCATGCTATTTTATCGCCCTTTGTTCTAGGCTTCTGTCGTTCTAGGCTTGCAGCCTTACTGTTAGGGGATCCAGGAAATATCAATTGGGGGTCAGTGTGAGCACCGCACTAATGGCTAGAGTGCAGCATTAGGGTACAGAATATGACAGCATGACACATGCGTCCATAAGTCTGCGTGTAACACGTTTTCTTTACAAATACTTCACAATATGCCTGGAGCGCTTCAAAGTACTACCTGCCATTTTGATGATGGCTCTTGAGGTGGCTACACAAACCTCTGCAGGTGTATCTTTTATGTGACCGCTTTCAAGCACCTGCCTGCACCCTATGGCCATTTTTAGCTACACCTTTCTATAAAGAAAAAATAGCTGTGTGGCTAAACTGTGCTCTGACATGTACCGTGTTTCCTCTCATGTTTGCAAGTTCACCTTTTGTTATCTTGATTTTCCAGTGCAATTCTGCATTACTTTTTTTAAACAGTACACTGTTCCTCATCAGGGTCGGCTGTTGACCTTGTCAATAATTTTTAAACTTGCACCTTCTATCCTGCATAGAATACATGCAACTGCCACATTACATTAATCTTTGATCATGATCAGATCTTTGTTTGCATTCTATAATGCTGGACTTATTTTCCTATGAGTGTTTGAACTTTGAGTGTTCAAACATAACCCCATCGAGTTTTTATGAAAGCGTAACTTACGATAAAAGAAGACACAGGACATCCAACAAGCTCACTTGGTTGATGTCTGTATTATTAAAATGCTGTTTGGGCTGACTTGAATATAGGCAAATCTGCATAAAATGTATTTGTCTCTCTTGTAACAAGCAAAACAAACAAAGACAAAACAAAGAAATGTCTTCTCTGCCAAGACAAAATCTGTAGTTGAGTCTCCCCTTCTGCCTTTCTGATCCAGCAAAGCAGCCCGTTTACTCAAGAAAAGACTTATTTACATTGAGCCACATTTAAAAAGAAGTAGAGACTCTAACTGGTGCAATTTGGATTCTATTGATTAGCTAATAAATATAGTGAACCAATTTTAATTAGAGCCTTTTGGTTTATACATTTTTTTATTAATCCAAATCAATATCATCTGGTTTCCCAACCCATCATAAATTTTTACCAGACATTTCCAAACTGGGTTTTGTCTGACAGATCAGTGTGTGTCCTAAACATTTACCATTGAAGGCCTAACCCCCCCACCCCACACACACAAATGAAAATATAAAATAAAATAAAATGTTTGAGTCATTGCAGCTCAAAAACAAAAAAGTGCTCTTGAGGTTTAGGCTGTTTGCTTGACAGGAATAAGAACCACTGTGTAACCCTGCTCTATTTTCAAAGACCAACCACTGCTGTGCTGAAGTTTCCATGATTTACTCTTTTCTTTTTGCTGCACAGTCAAGATGAAGTCGTCTGGCTGGGGATGTGATGCATTTTGTGTGCTTGTGCAACTTAAATTTTGGAACAAACATGTTAGCTTTTTGTTTGCACTTAGTAAACTAAGCAAACTTACTAAAGTGTGAGAAGTGAAGGACAAGCCAGGTAATTCAAACAGTACCACTATGACCCCCATAGTAAGTTGAAATGGATTAATGTAACAAATTGGAAAACAATCAATATGGGTTTAAAGAGTGGAGCAAGAGCTAAAGCACAGTGGACTCTGGTGTGAAATGGTTTTATGTGAATGCCAAATATCCATGGTTATAATTTCTCAGTCATGATATCAACTGCATGGTATTATTCGTTATTTGAGTTTAGTAGCTTAAAATGAGCAAAACCAAACAATAAACTATGCACACTACCACTTTTTGTACAGGGTTTGTGAAACTGTGGCTTAATTAGGCAAGTATCCTTAAAGTCCAGAATTGGAAAAACAATGTTTAACATTTCTTCATATGGTGTATGAGCCTATAATTAAGAGTGTAATTTTTTTTAAAAAGTAGTGATTTAAAGATTTTAGTCCTAAAAGTACACCACTCTTGTTACATCAAGGTAAGGCACATCGAAACATTTTTCTATTTTAACTTTATCCTGTGTCTTCATATTTATTCACGATCAGTTTTTGTTACTGCACAGCAGTGAACAAAAACTCCCAACTAGTGCAAGCAACCCATACAAAATAAACACTGTAGCATGACCAACAGTTCACACAAGTCTTTTGTTTTTCACGTAAGCAAACAGGAAAAGAAAGCAAACAGAAGCTTGAGGTGAGACACCACAGTTTTAACGGAAATGTAGCTCCAGTAATAAAGCCCAAAAACGCTGTAGTCTTATGCACAGGCTGGGTGTTTTGTTCATCACATTGCTTTGACTAATAAATCTATTTACTTACAAAATGATTCAAGACAAATAAGTGTAGTAAACAACATTCCAATTTTAGACTCTGATGGGTCCTCTTTAATTTTTAAAGTTGTTTTAAATTTACGCTTATTCTTGCAACATTTCTTGTTGTTTTTATTTCTTGTTTACCTGTATGTTTAAAAAACACATGAACAAAGCTATTACATGTTTTTAAAAATGTATTAATTATTCTTTTTGCGTATGAGTGAGGGGAGCGCCATACAATCCCTTATGGGATGTATGACGTTTATGGGATGTGTGAACCTGTGCAGGTTCGATTCCAACCTTACTGCGTCCATGTGTCAAAAGTGTCCTTGGAGCCCAAGACCTGGGCCTCGCCTCTGGTGGGCGGTTGGCGCCAGTGTTCGGCAGCGGAGCCGCCACCAGTGAGTGAATGTGACTGAGTGAATGGTTTTGTAAAGCGCTTTGGGCCTTCGATGTATAGATATTATATAAAAAGATTTTACCATTTACCATTTATCAATTGCATTACAAGTGTGTTCAATTGTGCAAATGCTCTACTTCAAAAGATGAGAAAGGCCTGTAATTTTCATTATAGGTACCCTTCAAGGTACACTCCCTCTTCATAAACAACCGAATGAGGAGAAAGAATCCAGGAAAGCACATTGTAAGATTTTCAATGAAATAATAGTTCTTAGTCTTTGATAAAATAAGTATTTGGTCACCTACAAACAAGCACAATTTCTGGCTTTCAATAACCTATATCTTTACTTTCCATCTCACATATCTACAACACAAAGGACACCAGAAACAAAGAATAGATGTGCACTAGGCTGGGATTACTGAATCTACAATTGGTAAGAAGCTTGGCGTGAAAAAATTGACAGTTCAAAAAGAAGACATAAAAAACCCACTGATCCCAGGAAACAAATGGGAGCCTGATAGAAATTAACTACCAGAGTTGGGTCTAAAGTAACTAAAACTACCAACAGTAACCTACTGAGGTGCCAGGGGCTGAAACCCTGTAGTCCCAGATGTGTCCCCCTGCTTAAGATGGTACATGTCTAGGACTGTCAGAAGCCTGGTAAAGAGCATTTGGGTGATCCAGAGGACGATTGGGAGAAAGTCAAATTTTCAGACAAAAAAACTCAACTTGTCATGTTTAAAGCAGATTGCCGAGTTGCATCCAAAGAACACTATACCTTCTGGGAAGCATGGGGGTGGCCACTTTTTGCCTGTGTTTCTGCAAATGGACCAGGATGACTGATCCATGTAAAAGACAGAATGCCTTGGCAATGTATTGTGAGATTTAGAGAAATTACTGGCAAGGCAAAAGACCAAATTATTTTTTCTATTATCCATCCATCTTTAGGCCTGCTGATCCCTTTCCAGGACCATGGGGTTGCTGGAGCCTATTCAGCCACTGTTGGAGTGAAGGCAGGAGTACACCCAGCAACAGAAGTCGCCAGTCAAATGCAGAGCAACACAACCACACCCTACTCACATTGGCCTTCTAGGGATAGTGTAGAATAATCAATTAACCTATGCAGCATGTTTTTGGACTGTGGAAAGGATCCTGAGTGCCAGGAGAAAACCCAAAAATGCACACTGAGAACATGTAAACTCCACATACAGAGTTACCAGTTGGATTTTAAATAGGCCTTCTTACTCCTAAGGTGAGATGGCAAGCCCCTACAAACCCCTTTATTTTTCCATCATTGTTGCCAAAAAAAGTAAATCAAACAATGTAATTTTCTGGTTGGTTGAGGCATACAGAGAAAATTAAGGAGCCTCTTTCATCTTTTACCGAGAGAACTTCGGACAATTGGTGCTGATTAAAGGAAACTACAAGACTTCCTGTTCATGGTCACTTCCCCGGAAATTCCAGGTCGGTTGACAGCCTTGGTCCCACTAGCATGTTCTGGGTCTTCCGGTCTTCACCCAATCGAAACATGCCAGCCTCTCCAGAGGCGTCCGGGAAGCATCAACGAATCACCGAGCCACTTCAACTGGCTGCTCTTGATGTTGAGAGGTTGCGGTTCTCTTTGGGTGACTGAGCGTCTGGCCCTATTTCTAAGGAAATGCCCAGCCACCCTGTGGGGGACCCTCATTTTGGCCGCTTGTATTCGAGACCTTGTTCTTTTGGTCGTTACCTAGAGCTCATGACCATGGGTGGGTACTGGAACAAAGTTTGACTGGTAAATTGAGACTCGCCTCTCTCTTCACCACAAGGCAACAGCAAAATGACCTCATAACTATCTGTCAAACTCACTCTCCAATCTTCCCTCACTCGAGAGCAAGACACCCAGATACTTAAACTGGTCTTAGATTTGGTTGTGCTGACTCTCAAACCAGCCGCACAAACTGCCTCAATGTAATCTGTACTTTCCAAACAGATATTCTCCAGCCTCTGGCAGCATCACAGTGGTGGAAGGTTTGAGCGGCAATCAAAGCCAGGTGCATCGGCTGCCAAGTTAAGAGGAACTGGTTAGATATCATTGGTCAAGCCTCAATCAAGCCTCACTGATTAGAGGCTTGTCTCCCTTCACCTTTGGGAAGGGAATATATCTCTGACTGTGGTTTCGACCAAGGGGCTAAGCAGCAATTCAGAGTGCCTAGCCTTATTGGTGTCTCTTGAAGGGGTACTCTCCATGATTTGTTAATCTGGCTTGTGTTCATTTTAATCTTATCAATGTTAGCACATTAATAGTCAAAAATGATCTAAAATCTGAGGTTTGTTCCATCAACCTTTAATCTTGCTTTAAATTATTGTTGGAAAACGTTAACTAAAACATTGAACAAAGACTCTCTCTTGATTACTGTTTAATGTGTTTAGGCTGAAAAGGCTGTTAATATTTCCATTGTGGTTAACGGTGAAAGCGTCAGCATGCTGAAAGTCCAATCAGGTTGTTTTAAGTGATGCCGCCCCTTTTCCATCATTACATTTAGATCGCTCAGGCTAAGACTTTATTTTATTTCTCTGCAGCCACCAGTAGACCAATACAAAATGATGATACTGTTTTATGTAGTTTCTATTATCACAAATGGATGTAAGTACTTTTTGGAATTTGCAGTGTTTTATGAAATAAATAAGCACAACTATTAGTTATCTATAACTAAGTTTGTGTGTAATGAGAGTTTTTAAAACTTTTTCCAGGTATGCGAATGAATATCATTTCCGCGACAAAGGCGGTTCCTGTTGGAAGATGTTAAACTGACATGCGCTCGCCAGACGGATGTTCTCTACAGAGAGAACTTATTTTGGATCAGGATTGTTTCTGGGAAAAAGCCTGAACTTCTGGGGAACAATGAACTTTTGACTTTGGCGTTGAAATCAGAAATCTCACATTACAACCAAAGCAAGAACCTGGGTCCTTTGTTCTGGAAATAAATGGAACCATGGAAAGTGATGATGATAGTGTTTATTACTGCAATCAAGTTCAAAACCTGAATTTGACATTTTTGACTGGAACATTTCTGCAATTAATCCAAGGTAGAACATTACCATTTAAAACTACTAATATTTAGTGATTATTTTCTGTAATTATTTTCTATATTTTCTGAAGCAGAGAAACACATTGTTGCTGTCACTGAGGTTTTTATCTGATCAAGTCTATCCGGAGACCCGTCACTCTCGTGTTCAGTCCTCTCCAGCTCGACCATGAAACCTGTGCAGCAAGAACAGAAGTGTTCTGGTTCAAAACCCAATCAAACAAGTCTCATCCTCATGTTATTTATGCTCATGGAAACAGTTCTGATGAATGTTTGAGGACTCCTGAAGCTCCTCTGTGCAAGTATGTGTCTACAACTTTAACAAAACTTCATCTCCTCTGATGCTGGACATACTACTTGCTGTGGCTGCATGTGGAGAGATCTTTTATGGAAATGGAACAACACTGACCGGTATGTGTTTTTTTCTCTTTCTTTTTTTTATCTTTACAATAGGTTTTTTTTTATAATGTAATATTAGGGCCACCATAAAAAAATACAATATGGTACTTGCAGTCTTTCACTGCTGCGGGCCATAAAAAAGTTGTAAAATTATTAGGAATAATTCAGTTTTATGAGGAAGACGCCTTGCTCTTTTAAAAAGAAAGTTGGGGGTGGAAGCCTCCATCCACATTACTTGCTGACTAAATTCATCAATGTAGCCGTTTATGGTGATGCCATAAGGCTGTAGTTTACCATAAGAATTCATGAGCCATAATGTATTTGGATCTCTGTATGGGGCGGATCGGGAAACTACTACTTGTGGTTCAAGAATCTTTTTCTGAAGAGGCTCAGTTTCCTGCAAATTAGTCACAATACCCTTATTCTAAAAAGTCGATGATAACTCATTAAAAGATTTAGCATTTCCTTGTTTGGGAAACCAAAGTTAAAGTAACCGCTTACAATGCGCTCTACGTCTCTCATTCTGAACGCAATTTTGTTTTGTTGTTATTTCTAATTTTCAAAGTAAACAGCCTTTTGCATCATAAATTGATCACTTTAATCATGTAAATTCTCAACTTATAACTTGTAACTTTATTATTGTTAAGTATTAACATTTTAATTCATAAATCTAGGTGTTTAATTTAATAAAATTGACTTTTTTGTCATAATTTTACAACATTCCCCTTGTAAATTGTGACTTTTCCCCCATATTTTTAGAACTTAATTTTGGTTAAATTAAGAATTTTATCTCATTATTTTACAACTTAATTCTTCTAATGTATTTGATTTTTTAAATTTTTTGGGTGGCCTAAATATTTCATCTTAGGTTTTAAGAAAAAGGGCAACATCCAAAACTATTTCTTTTTTAAACTTTCCTAAACCATTTACAGTCATTAACTGTGTTTTTATATTTTTTTCAGAACTCCAGATGTGGGATTTACAAACAGCCAATGCTGTTCTACTTGTCTTGTTTGCAACATTGTCTGCCAGCATCTTTGTCATAATTTTCTTAATTTATAAAATGAAGAGAAAAACAGGCACTACTTCCAATGGTGAAATATTTTTCATTATTTTATTTAATATCAGCTGTTTAAACTTAAATTGTTTTTTAAAGCTATCTATTTCTTGCCCTGGAAGTAGATGGTTTACACTCCTCTGATGACCGGAAACATGAAAAGGTAAGATGAAGCCAAAAATCCAACTACATTCTTTAATTGTCAAATATGTGATTTTAGTGTCTGTGTTTTTCTCAGAATAAAGAAGATTCACTGACATATTCAACACCAACCTTCACTCAAAGGAAAGCTGGCAGAGCGAAAAGAAAGCAGACAAGACCTCAGGAGACCTTTTATTCTGATATCAAAAATCTGGGATAGATTAGTTTCTTCTTTGCCTTTTGGCTTCTCCCTGTAGGGGTTACCACAGCAAACCCTGCCTCCATCGAACCCTATCCTCTGCTTCCTTCTCATTCATACCAGTCTCCTTGACTAATTTGATCAACTGTCACTGGTCTTTTTCTAGGTCTCTTTCCTGTTATCTCCACCCCAACAACCTATTACCAAAATAATCACTATTCTTCCTCTCAACATGTCCCAAACATCTCAATCTGTTTCCCTGAAATTTTCTCCAAAATATTTACCAGGAGCTGTTCCTCTGGTTGATTCATTCCTGATTCCATCTATTCTTGTCAGTCCCAAAGAGAACTTTAACATCTTCATCTCAGCTACCGACAGCTCTGGCACCTGCCTCATTCTTAGTCTCTAAACAAACAACATGGCTGCTCTGACTACATCTGACTTGGTGTAGCAGACCAAACCTCCACCTCTCTAGATGTTCCTCCACCTGCTCCCTGCTTTAACTACAGATCACAATGTCATCTGCAAACATCATGGTCAACAGAAATTCCTGTCTAACGTCATCTGTCAGTCTGTCCATCAACACGACAAACAAGTTCAAAGTCCCACCTCCACTTTTACCTCCTCTGATACACCTACATCACATCTATCCACTGTCTTCCAGGTCCCATACATGTCCTGACAACTCCAATTTACTTCTCTGCCACTCTTGACTTCCTTTTCTGACTTTCTTTGTATTTTAGGAGGCGTTGTTGCTCACAAATGCCCACATCTAACCTATTCTTCCTTAAAAATGAACATCTTTGTTCTTCTCCTCCATTCTCCGAGATTTAATAATCATATCCTGAAGTTTAATGATACGTTTTAAATTATGCAATTTCAGTTTTATTCATTTTATAATGAATAAGACGGTTACTTACACAGAAATTATGAAATAATTACATTTTGGACAAAATTTTAAGAAGTTTGCATTTTGTGAGATCCATAATTTGAACAAATCTAGAATGGGTTTGATGCATAAAAAACTGTTCTCATAAACTGTGTAAGAGGAATAATTGCATATTTCAAATAAAGAAAAACTATAAATTATGTGTAATTATTTTGCAATTATTTTTTTTTTCTGTTATCAAAGGATTCTACTTGGTTACATAGTCATATGCAAAAGTTATTTATTAAAAGAGAGGAAAAATACAATATTAGGGGAAAATGGAATTTCTCATCAATAAAGCATGTACAAACAAAAAAGGTTCTGTGTTTCAAGATGTGAAGTGAGGCTGTGGAAAAGAACCAATTTAAGTATAAATACATGAATATGAGTATTGATTAATATGTACAAAACAAAACATTAGCATTTGCAAATTTGCATGCTTATAAAATTAGAATGTGTTATTCATTTTGCTGCTTTTGGAAATGAGATTTACATGTGTGTACATGTGCAACTGCAACTGAATGTACAGTAAGCTAGGGCACTGAACTTTTATGTTAGTTGGAGTACTGGGTTTAAGAATAAAATGGCATAAGGTACGGGGGTGAGAATTTATAAGATTCTTCTTTTTCTCACTCCTTAATTTTGTCTTATTTTGCTATGTTTTCACATTTCTGAAATAAATATTTTTGAACTGAATAAATATTTAGTATTTACTGCTCACAAATTGACAAACAAAACAAATTACCTTAGTTAAAAGTTAGATTTAATTTAATAACTGTCTTTATGTTATGGGAATACATAACACAGTTCTAAGAAAAGAATTGCTCTGATGAAATATGTCCAACATATAACCCTAAAAATTATATATTAACAGGTCTTTTTCAAACTTATTAAAAAAATACACTCATGGTCAATGCATATCGGTACAAAAGTATTTATGGCATCACACAGTTGCTCCAGATTTGTCAGCTGCAGATGCATGATGCCAATCTCCCATTACATCACATCCCAAAGGTGATCTATTGGGTTGAGATCTGGTGACTGTGGAGGCCATTTGAGTCCAGTGAACTCATTGTCATGTTCAAGAAACCAGTCTGACATGATTCCAGCTTTATGACATGGCGCCTTTTCCCGCTGGAAGTAGACTTCAGAAGATAATAATAATAGTAATGGATTTAATTTTTCTGCGGTTTTCCAGATGCTGTGTGTGAAAATCCCAGTAGATCATCATTTTCTGAAACACTCAAACCAGCCCGTCTGGCACCAACAACCATACCACATTCTTTGTCGCTTTAATCCCATTTTTTGCTTATTCTGATGCTCGGTTTGAACTGCAGCAGATGTTCTTGACCATGTGTACAAGCCTAAATGCATTGAACTGATGCCATTTGATTGGCTGTTTAGAAATTTGTGTAAATGCGCAGTTGGAGAGGTGTGCCTAATAAAATGAGTATAGATGTAGGTGATGCCACTGAAAGAAAAAGTAACTGGTCATTTGACAGTTCTGTTTCCTGATTCACCTCCCTCTTCACTAGGGATGGGTATCGTTAAGGTTTTAACGATACTACTACTCTTATCGATACTGCTTATCGATCCGGTACTCTTATAGGTACTCTTATCGATACTTTTTGAGGACGTAAAAAAAGAAATAAAAACAAATTAAGAACATAAAGTGTTTTATTTCCTCACTATGCAACAACATTGTTTTTTTTTAACAAAACATTTCACTTTATACATGAGAATGTTCCAGACAGGATATTTATTTAATTATTTAATCTAATTGTTTTTATTATTTATGAGTGTGATGTTTCATTTGATCTTTTGTCCATTTTCCACAACCTTGAATAGACTTTTCTGTCTGTCAAACACCAGAGTTAAGTTAAGTTAAGTTAAATGATGGAAACAAATTCACTTTGATGCAGACTCCTTTCTATTTTGCCAACTCCATTTATTTTTCTTTAAATCCAGTAAACCCAATAAATGATATTAATTTTACGGATGACAACTATCATTAGTTATTAATTATTATTAAGTATTAGGAAGCAGCTGATAGTTTGTCGCGGGTCTGGAATCATAAGCGGTGAGTCTAAGCCCCGCCTCTCTACCTGTTTGTTGTATGCTACGCGAGCAACGCCCACCCCCCCTCCCGCTGCCCCAGCCTGTTCTGCACAAACAGCGCAACATACGGTCATCGTAGTAGCAAGGTGACAGCATGGTAGGCAAACTTAAAAAATTTTACGCAGAGAAACGTTAGTTCTTAGTCTAGGGCGCTCACGTGTCCCCTACAAGATCGCCACTGACTGTGTGTGCGCTGCCTTGTCTTGTGTGTGCGCGCGCGGCGCGTGCTGTCTGAAAACAGCCCCGCCCCCCGTGCACACAAATAGACAGACAGAACTCTCCGCTTTAACGAAATTAATATCATCATTAATTAACGGAAAATTGACTGACTTGGTGAGTTAAATATGGCAGATAACGCTTATATTTTGTGGGACACAAAAGAAAAGAAAAAGTAACTTCTCCAGTACCGATAGCAGAACCGTTCAGGTCAAATCTTAACGATACTGCGGTCTTGAAGAATGTGGCCCGGGGCTGGTTCAATTCCGGGGCACGGTACCCATCCCTACTCTTCACCACAGTGGAATGACACTACCCCATGACAGCAGATGCTGCCCCAAACCCACCTGTCTGTCACTCAAAGAGAAGATCTCAAGATACAACTCCTCCCCCTGGGGCAGGTGTAGTACACATCCCACATCAGTTACTTCTAAGATTGTCTTTTACTGTGCATATTATGAACCACCACTACTAGAAGATTACACCAAAGTCTCCCAGCTTGCCTGCAATTACCAAATTTATACATAATGGTGATGCTGTAGAATCTGTGGTACACTCAAAAAAAGGAAATTACCAGCCAATTAACTTTACGAAAATGTAACTTATCGATTTAACCAGAAAATGTTATGTTTGTAAATCATACGTGAATGAATCATGTCGATTGTACATACAAATAATCAATTTAACAGTTACTCATTTTAGTCATGTTGATCCAACATGATACCATTAAATTGGATTACATTAGTGATCGCAAGGAATTGTGGGATACCATTTAGATTGGGGTTCGAGTGTGATTTTTTTGTCCATGTGTTTTTTTGTCTAGCTTTTTTACTCTGTTTTAACTAGTAATTAAACTGTTATGTTTATTTTTTTCTGCACCATGAGTTAGAGTGTGGGAGCGGATGTTGACCAATCCCCTTGAGCGGTATATTGCTAATGTCCCAATACTAAAGAAAGACATGGTTCAGGGCACGTGAGCTCCTGCCTTGAAATGCGAGACATTGCTGGGTAATTCATGTCTTTGATATGGACTTTAAGGCCCATTGGTTAAACTTAAAAGTGTGTCAATTTCAGTTGTATAAACAAAATCAACACATTATATTGAGTTGGGTAGACATACAAATTTAAGTTGAATAAACTTAATTCAATTACTAGTTACCAATTTGAAGTGATTCATTTAAATTGGATCAACTTTTTTTCTTTTTAGAGTGAGCAACTTAAATTTATTAGGTTGAACCTAAATTCATTAAGTTTGCTCAACCTAGATACATTAAGTAGGACCAATATGATTCATTTTTGTTCTAGTAAAGCTATCTTATCAGGTGGAAATCCATTCCATCATTTTTTTTTTGTTCATTTAATGTGAAGGTTTTTGAGTGTATGAACAGACTTAGATGTGATAAAAATATGGTTGAAGCCATGTTACATATTCGGTTTAACACCATAAAACCTGAAATCATGTATGAGTTGTTGCCTGTTACAGCACCTTAAGCCTTAGTCACGTTCAGCCATGCAGGGAGTTGACCCGTACGGGTGCTGCAGGTTTTTTGGGTTATTCCATTCAGGCTTGTGGGGCCACCTTAAGGCACGTCATCAAAGTGGAACGTACCATTATCACATGGGGGGTAAATGTATTGTGAAGTATTTGTAAGGCTAATGTAAGTTGCACACTTTTATGACGAATGTAGTATGGTACCTTTAAACCACACTCTAGTCACATCAGTAGCTTACCATCACCAAGTCTGAAGAATGAATGAATAATGGACAAAGTGTAAGTGCTTTGAGCATCTGGAAAAGCACAGATAAATTCAATTATTAATTATTATTATTATTATTTCTTACTGATTGACGGAAATGCTGCACGCACAGGGTGTGCATGTGATACATAAATGCTCATAGGATGTCCACATAAACTACGCTCTGATTGTCTAATTTTCTCATTTCTAACAGTCAGACTTCAGAAAAGTGGCGCAGAAGGATTTAAAATTCAACTGCACTTATTGTTTGAACAGCACAGACGAGCCCCTTGCATTGTGGGCAGGGCTTGGGGGGGGTGGGGGTGAAAAAGGAAAAATCCATATGCCGTGCCTGCATCTTCCCTACTTCTCTGCATCTCCCCTACTCCTCCCACCCTTACATGTTGTATAAGTGTTTACTAAAACACGTCGCCGGTAGCATGCCTGTAAAAAATGTGCATGAATATTTTTGCTCTAAGGACTCACTGAGAGGACAGGTTTCCCCCTTTTTTCATCCTCCGACAGTCCGTATCCACGCATGAAATCCACCCAATAACCCAGGGCAGTTGTGACTGCAAAAATGTTTCAAAATGTCTTACTGGCTTTCAATACAATACTGGCTTTAACTACAAAAATATAATATAGAGTACAATACAGATCTCAAATACTTATATTATCTTAAAAAGATCAACTTTTAGCTGCTGTTAATTCAGGGAAAAATCCAAAAAAGGACCTTAACGTGATATATATATATATA
>JAUDJI010000193.1:0-20482 GCA_037389245.1 Oryzias sinensis | reverse complement strand
ATATGCATGAATACCATAATTCCATAGCTTATGAAGAAATGTTTTACTATGAAGACAACTTTCCCCAGTGGACAATTAGTACATCTGTCTGTCCGTCCGTCCGTACGCCCGCACCTATATCTGCTCCGCCAGACGGACACACTGACGAGAATATCAGTTTTGTACATTATTTCGTTCTGGTAACTATATTATTTATGAGGATGAATTGCACAACATGCCAATATTGCAGATCATATTTCACTTTTCTTTTTCCAAATATGTGTTCATTTGAATTTCTGTTGTAATTTTCGTTTGATCTTTTTTGTTTGTTTCACTGCTGATCGATCAAACGGGTGTTGGTGTAGCTGTTAATTGTAAGACTTGCTGTGAAGTCTTCATGTTATTTATGAGATGCAGGATTGTCACTTTCACGTGTTTCTTCCATCTGCAGACGGTGTCGCCGTTTCTCATTTCACCCGTTTTTGTGCGTACGCCTGGGTCAGAGCCAAGGTTATAATAGTTTCGGATTTTTTATTAGTTTTAGTTTTTATTTCCTTTTGAATTTTTGTTTTTAAATTTATTTAGTTTTAATTAGTTTTTAGAGGCTGCTTTACTAGTTTTTATTAGTTTTTATTTTTTGAAATTGCTTCGTTTTAGTTTAGTTTTTATTAGTTTTAGTGTTAGTTTTAGTTTTTTCTTTTATTTTTTGTAAATTAGGATATTTGTCAGGTGCATGATTCAAAATCACCAGAATAAGTATTGTATAATAAAAACTCAATCAAAGATACATTTTGAAACACTTATTATTCAGAGGACACAAGGACAACTATCCTTAAATTAAAATACAACAGCCGATAACAGCATTACGTTACCTGCTCTCGCTTCTTTTACGGGGGAGGGCGGGCGACAGGCTAGCCTGTCTAGGTACTGTTGATTTGCGTTGTTGTGTGCGCTTTTTAAATGTACTTTTAGATTCGTAGGGTTTTTCCCTTTGAGGAGCGTTCCACAAATGTTGTCTCCTGCTTCGACTACAAGGCACTTACTTTTGTTTTCGACGCTGTTATATTCAAAAAAGTCCCAAATAGGACTCTCCCGCTTTCTCCCAACTTTTAATGCAGCCAGCACGCTCATGTAAATGTCTATGACAACGTTAGCCGGCAGTGTCTGACAGACATCACGTGACGTCACAGACTACGTGATGCCGTAAAATTCAGATTAAAGCCCTGCGCGGGACTATTTTCTTCATCCCGCTCCCGCCCGCTGAATTTCTGACCAATTCCGCCCGCTCCTGCAACGTATGCGTTACACTCCCGCCCGCACCCGCAATATGTATGTCCACTCCCGCCCGCATCCGCAAAACTCATAGAATTTAGTCCCGCACAGTAATAGAGATGCATTGATTTTGTATCATCTCCCGTCCCGCAGGACGGTAAGAGGCGGGGCGGGGCGTTGCACACCCCCAACAACAGATTAGATGACAGAGGCCATTGGGCGTCTCTACCTGGTGCCCTCACGGAGCTTCAGTACATAAGAATCAAACAGCCGCTCAGACTAACGTAGTCTGCTAATATATATTCATGAGATATTCATGGCAGCACTGATCCCGCGGGGTTTTTTTCTGCCGCCCGCAGCACACTTCAAACCGCCCAATCCCGCGAGATTTGGGTGCAGCCCTCTAGTTCAGATACACAGTAAAACTAGCAGGGTGAAGTAAATAGACTTTATTTCAACCCAAAAGACTTATGTATTAACAAAGACGAAAACGAAGTATTTTTTGGGGTTAATATTAGTTAGTTTCAGTTCGTTTTATACACACAACAAACAGTTTTAGTTAGTTTTCGTTTTTTTTAAAACTCTCGTTTTTATTTTTATTTCAGTTAACGAAAATGTTTTTTCAGTTCTAGTTTTAGTTTTTTCGTTCGTTTTCGTTAACTATAATAACCTTGGTCAGAGCTTGCGTGAAGGACCGCACATTTTCCCGTCAAGTTTGCTTTTTATAAATATCAACTATTGCGTAGAGAGTGGCGTACGCCGTCTTTTGTGCGTACGCAACCTTTAGAAATGAGGCCCCAGGAATTTATTCAATTATAATTCAATTTGTGCAAGCACGATTGCGCAACAGTACGACCACAATTGATTAATCCGTGCGCAATGATTAGTAGACTGTGTACAGATTATAAGATTTTTTTTTAACCACTGGCACCAAGACGGCTCCACAGTGTTAAACAGTGTTAAGAAACGATTTTTTTTCAGGTCACCAATGCCCCCACCCCATGTGGTAATCCATCCATGCCCATGCTAAGCAAGGTGGGCCTATCATGGCTGCGCCTCATCCAACTTTGTTTAGAGTTGTCTGATTAGAAGGAAGTCTAAATGGAAAACTAAACAGAGCTGCAGCTCTGAATGGAGCCATCAGTGAGAAGGTTTCGGAGCCGTTAGCTTTTTTTTTTACAGAACCAGTAAAGTCTGGAGAGTTTGACTGAATTCTAGAAATCAAACCTAAATGCTGGTTTGTATTGATTCTTCTAATGGTGGTGTTTGAATGAAATGTGTGACCACAAATGCTACATGAATGTTGAAGATGTTAGGATCCTGGTCTATTTCCACTCCTACCTGGGAATCATCCTCACACCTGCTCATCAGCCTGCAGCCTTTATCTGGGTTCCTCACCCTTCAGCCGACGTCAGTCCCTCTGCTTCATGCGGTAGAGTACAGACTCATGCTAAGCTCTAAGCCAAGCCTTAAGCCAAGCTCTTTGCAAAGTGCCACATTCTACCTGTAAGCTTATCCATTCTATGTTTTGCCTCTTCAGGAATTGCTACCAGCTTCACCTCCACCATTGGTCACTGATTGCCATACATCAGGACACCAAGCAAAGCTCCATTCATCAGTCGTCACTACTCCCACCAGACTGGCAGGTCTCCATTCAGTCATCCGCCCAAGCCACGAATCTTCCAAGCCAGAACCCTCCACCACCGGGACTCAATAAAATACTATAATTTCATCCACTTTCAGCTTCTGCCCTGCTTCAGGGTCAAGACCCATTCAACCCAACAGACGATCTGAACTCTGATCTGATTTATCATCACAATCACTTCTGGACTCACCTGAACTTTCTGCAGTTCCTCACAGCTGGGATCAGTCTCCGTATACCCTCATATGATGATGTGTAGTACTGGTTCAGGTCCAGCTCATCCAGAACCTCCTCTGACATCTGCAGAGTGTAGGCCAGAGCTGAGCAGTGGATCTGTGAGAGTTCCTTCTCTGATTTGTTCTCTGACTTCAGGAACTCTTGGATCTCCTGATGAACTGAGAGGTCCTTCATCTCCATCAGACAGTGATAGATGTTGATGCTTCTGTCAGGAGAAACTCCATAACTGTTGATCTCCTTCAGGCTGTTGATGGCTCTCTGGATGGTTTCTGGATTCTTCTCTGTCTGACCCAGCAGGCCTCCTAAGAGTCTCTGGTTGGACTCCACAGAGAGACCATGAAGGAAGCGAACCAGCAGGTCCAGGTGTCCAGTTTGACTCTGCAGGGATTTCTCCATGACTCTACTCAGAAACTCATCCAGGGATGGGTTCTTCATGTTGTTCTTCAGGAAGTCCTCAATGACCTCTACCTTCCTGTTGGAGTAACAGTGGAACATGTAGACTGCAGCCAGAAACTCCTGAACGCTCAGATGAACAAAGCTGTAGACCGCTTTCTGGAAGATCTCGCACTCTCTTCTGAAGATCTCAGTACAAACTCCAGAGTACACTGAGGCCTCTGTGACATCCAGACCACACTGCTGCAGGTCTTCTTGGTAGAACATGATGTTTCCTTTCTCCAGATGTTCAAATGCCAGCCTCCCCAGCTTCAGAAGATCTTCCCTGTCAGTCTCTGTCAGCTCTTGTGGACTTGTCTGATGTTCCTGCTGGTACTTGTTCTTCTTCCTCTTTGTCTGGACCATCAGGAAGTGGGAGTACATGTCAGTCAGGGTGGTGGGCAGCTTTCTCCTCTTCTTTGTGGTCAGCAGGTTCTCCAGAACCACAGCAGTGATCCAGCAGAAGACTGGAACTTCACACATGATGTAGAGGGACATGGAGCCCTTGATGTGGGAGATGATTCTGCTGGACTGCTCTCCATCTGGGAACCTCTTCCTGAAGTACTCCTCTTTCTGAGCATCATTGAAGCCTCGGACTTCTGTCAGTCTGTCCACACATGAAGGAGGGATCTGATTGGCTGCTGCAGGTCTGGAAGTGATCCAGACCAGAGCTGAGGGCAGCAGACGTCCCTGGATGAGGTTTGTGAGCAGCACGTTGACTGAGGACTTGTGTGTGACATCAGACACCTGCGGACTGTTGTTGAAGTCCAGAGAAAGTCTGCTTTCATCCAGACCATCAAAGATGAACAGAAGTTTGCAGTCAGACAGCTGTTCTGCTGGGATCTTCTGGAGTGTTGGATGGAACAGCTGGATCAGAGTGAGAAGACTGTGCTGCTCATCTCTGATCAAGTTCATCTCCCTGAAGGACAGAGGAACCACAGCACTGATGTCTTGGTTCTCCAAGCCCTCGGCCCAGTCCAGAGTGAACTTCTGCACTGAGAAGCTTTTTCCAGCTCCAGCAACTCCGCTGGTCAGAACCACTCTGATGGATCTGTGTTGGTCAGGGAGGACTTTGAAGATGTCTGGGTTCTTGATTGCAGTGTCATGGAGCTGGTTGGTCTTGGTGGTGGTCTCCAGCTGCATCACCTCATGTTGGGTGTGAGCCTCTGGTCTCATTCCCTCTGTGATGTAGAGCTCAGTGTAGACCCTGTTGAGGAGCGTTTCTCTTCCTGCTTCTTCAGTTCCTTCAGCCACATGTTGACTTCTGCTCCTCAGACTGATCTGATGTTCTCCAAACATCTCCTGCAGACCAACATCTGCTGACAGAGCAGAGCAGAAAGCTCCTTCATGAGTGTTCCACATGTTTCCAGAAGAATCCATCAGCAGATGATCAGGCTCTGACTCACCAGCTCTGGCTCTTTCTGCAGACTGGGGTCCGCTCCTCTTCTTCTCTCTGTGGACACTAAGGAGAAACGTTAGTGAACAACAATCACAGCAGTCAGTGGGAAGTTCCAGACTGACTCTGATCATGGAGCAGATCCTCTCTGATCTTCAGACTCAGATATTGGGATCCAGACTGTGCTGAATGTGAGCAAATGTGTTTCCAGGTGAAACCAGAGCAGATCTAGTCCATCTGAAGGTCTAAATGATGCCTTAGCTGTGTTTGGAGCTCATGTCTGGACTGAGCTCAGAGAAAAGTTCAGCTGTTTGCTTCATCCTCACAGACTGAGCTTTGTGTCCTCCAGAGTTGTCCAACTCTTTTCTTTCCTCTCAGACCTAAAGCGCTCACAGCAGATGGTTGACCTTCCTGGATGGATCAGCTGATGTTCTTGATGAGAACATTGTTGTTCCTGCTGAGAGCTGAACTCTGCTTTGTTCACTAGAAACTGCTTCTTACTGTGAGTCTGAAGGTCCTGGTTCAGTTCTGAAGTCTGGAGGAACCCATTTGGACCGGTCACTCTTCATGGATCCACAGCTGGAGGCTGCAGACTGGACTCTCTGTGTGACCTGTTGACCTCTGCAAACACCAAAGCATCAGAGTGTTGGAGGATCTGCTTCTTCATGAACAGCTGATGGACTTTGACATGAACACAGACTGAGCTGTTTAGTCTGGAATAACATGACATGTTTGGATCAACAGTTTCCAGCTTTCAGCATTTTCTGTCAGTCAATCCAGACTTTTTTCTAGAAAAGCTGATTCCAATTCTCCATGTAGAAATGGAGAAATTCTGAGAGCAGAAAGTCCAACTAGAACAATGTGATGTTTGGAAAGCATGAAAATCTGAATCCTAGGAGTCTGCAGTGATTCTTCTCATTAGACTGGAGCTGCTGTCAGTCAGAGTCAGCAGTCAACATGTTTTCTTCTCCAACATCTCTGATGTCTCTCAGAGACTCTCAGAAGACTCAACTGAAAAGATCTCATCACACACATGATGCTCCAAGTGAGTCTGATCAGAGAGATCCAGAACTGAACCAGACCTCAGGTCCTTCATCTGAAAACTGTTGATCATCTGAACTAGAATCCAGCCTCCAAAAACTCTGACAAACACTTACTGTTCCACTGCTGGATGGATGTCCTTGAAGTCTGGATTTTTATTCTTTGATTCATCACTCCTGAAGGATCCACAGCTGGATCCAGATCCAGATCCAGATCTCTGTTTGATCCTAAAGAAAAAAAAGCATTTGTTTATTATAAACTAAGATCTTCTGTTCAGAAGTTTGTTCAGATTATCTTCCTTGTTGAACTATTGAACTCAGATGATGAACAGACTGATCTTTAGTCAGACAGTCTGATAAAACGCCCCCTACTGACAACAGTGTGACACTGCATAGAGTTCTATCTGTTCTCTCCATCAGTCTGGTAATACAATACATCCCACGATGTACATGTCAAGATACAAAACATATCCTGATTTACCCAAAGACAGTAACAGAGACAATAATGCAGTTTTTTTTTTTTGAACACACTTTATTCAAGTATGCAAATCAATTATTGACTTTTACAGCATAACGAAATGAACGAAGAACAAGTGGCATCTCAGCAAAAATGAAGGTATCAACAGGAGTCTTTCAAAAACAGTTTCCCAGGACTTAGAAAATATTACCATAAAAGTAAATAAATAATGAAACAATAATTGACAAAGAAATATTACATTGTACACTGATTATGAGTGGAAAAGCTGCCCATAAAGGTAAAAAATACTGTCCCATTGCAAAAACACCCTATGCTAAAATTTATCCATCTGGCCAACCAAAGTGTTCAGTCACAGGAGTCCATAAGTCATAAAACATCTCTGACCTCAAATGAAGTTTAGCTGTTATTTTTTCCATCAAGTAAACTTTCCTCAAAGCCTCCAGCCACTGTTCAAGAGTTGGGGGTGAGGTTTTAAGCCAAGATCTGGTAATCATCTTTTTTGCCACCAGTAGAAGGATTTGTATAAGTTTAACTTTTTTCTTTTCTATGCCTTCTTCTGGAAGGATGCCTATTATATAGTAAAGTGGATTTAATGGCAAGTTGACCTGTGTTATAATTTTAATAATGTTTTGAATTCCTTGCCAATATGGTATCAGAACAGGGCAGTCCCAAAAAATATGTGTGTGATCTCCAATTTTATTGCATTTCCTCCAACATAGATCAGATTTATTTTTGTCATATTTAGATATGGTGTAAGGAGTCTTGAAAAATCTCATCATAATCTTCCAGTTGAACTCATTCCATGTAGGACTGTTTGAAATTTTATGAACCCCCTCACAGATTAATTCCCACTTTTCATCCTCAATGACAATGTTTGCCTCCAATTCCCATTTTCCTTTCAGATCTAGTGAATTATCTGACAGGTGTGCCTGCAGACATTTGTACAAATTTGAAACTATCTTCTTCCTTGATTTATCAACAATGCTTTTGATCATTAACTGTTCTATTTGAGTTGGTGGTTGTCTCAAAGCCTCCCATTCCCCACACGACCTTAAGTAGTCCCTTATTTGCAAGTATCTGTAAAAATCCTTGGAATCTATACCGTATTTATCTTGTAATTGTTTGAAAGATTTTAAGATGTCTCCGTCAAATAATTGATGTATTGTTAATAAACCTTTTTTGCCCCAGTCTGAGAAACCAGGATCTATCTTGTTTGGCAAAAAGTCTGCTATTTTGGAAATTTTGAGTGCTCTTGAAGTTGTCAGGGGGGCGCCGATGTTTTTCCTCACAGTTGACCATACTCTCTGTGTACACAGTATCAAATTGTTTTTTATTTTGAGGTCTCTCCATTTTTTCTGTCCCAGGAACGGTGCTGTTTCAAGTGAAACTGAGGGAGAAGCATAGTTTTCCAGTTTTATCCAATTTGTATCCTCATCTTGGCTCACCCATTCAGCCAGCCCTCTTAGTTGAGCCGCCCAATAATAAAACTTTAGATTTGGTAATCCTAAACCGCCATCCCTCTTAGAACTACATAATAATTTTTTCCGAATTCTAGGCTTTTTATTTTGCCACACGAATGTAGAGATCATCTTATTTAATATTTTAAAAGTGGAGGATGGGATCCATATGGGAAGAGCTTGAAAAAGATATAGCAGGCGAGGGAGAACATTCATTTTGACCGTTTCTATTCGACCTACTAGGGACAAAGGTAAAATTTCCCAACGTGTTAAATCAGATTTTAAATTTAAAATCAATTTTCCATAATTTTCTATGTACATTTTAGAATGTTGTGATGTAATCATTACTCCTAAATATCTAAACCCTTGGGTGGTCCAGTTAAATGAAACTATTTTATCCAAGTCTGCTGGCCTCTCCCCTATTATCATCATAGCATGCGATTTAGATTCATTAATTTTGTATCCCGATATTAATCCAAAATTCCGTAGGCATTCCAAAAGAGGGGGAACAGAAGCAAGTGGGTTCTTAAGGTATAATATAATATCATCTGCATAAAGTGAGATTTTGTAATCTGTTCTTCCGACTGACACGCCCTGTATTCTTTGGTCTTTTCGGATGAGTTCGGCCAGGGGCTCTATACTAATTGCAAACAATAACGGTGAGAGGGGGCACCCTTGTCTGGTTCCTCTTCTGACTCTAAAACCTGCAGAAGTGCATCCATTCACCCGTACTTTTGAGATGGGTTTTATATAGAACACTTTTATCCATTTGATGAAATCCGAGTGGAATCCCATAGTCTCCAGCACCCGTTCAAGATATAGCCAATTAACCCTATCAAATGCTTTCTCAGCATCCAAGCTTACAAGCATTGACGGTTCTGATGTCTTTTTAGCTGCCTGCACAATATTCAGCGTTGTTCTTATATTATTTATTCCTAATCTACCGGGTATGAATCCAGTCTGATCTGGTTTAATTAAATTCCTTATATATTTCTGGATTCTCTTAGCCATTATTGCTGTCAAAATTTTCATATCACAGCAAAGTAAACTTATGGGTCTATATGAGGCACAGCTTGCAGGATCTTTACCTTCTTTGTGTATTACTGATATTATTGCTTGAGACCAGGATTTAGGTGGGTCATTTTCTTTTAAAGTATAATTAAAAACTTTCTGTAAAAGAGGCAAGATTTTATCTTTAAAACACTTATAAAATTCACCTGGGTACCCGTCTATCCCTGGAGATTTATTGTTTTTCAGGTTTTTAATTGTATTTTCTATTTCTATCTTTGTAATGGGCTCTACTAAAGTTTCAGCTTGTGTTTTAGTTAATTTGGGCATCTTAATTTTTTCTAGAAAGACTTTGATCTTTTCTTCTCTATTTGTAATGTCCGGTGAGTCATACAATTTTTCGTAATAAGCGGAAAAGGCTTCCGCTACATCTTTTGGGTGGGATACTACTTTCTTTGAGGACGGATTAAGTATTTTTGCTACGCTTCGATTGGCTTGAGCTTTGCGTAATTGGAATGCCAATAATCTGCTAGCCCTGTTTCCTGATTCATAATATCTCTGATTAGCAAATCGTAAGGCTCCCTCTGCTTTATTGGTTAATAAATCGTTATATGTTTGTCTACAGTGGTTTAAAGATTTTAGGGTATTTTTATCGTTTGTCTGTTGATGTTCTCTTTGCAAATCCATTATGTCTTTCTCTAGTTTCTTTTGTTTTTTTTCCCTATCTTTTTTTATTTTAGATGAGATCGCTATAATTTTGCCCCTCAGCACTGCCTTTGCGGCTTCCCATAATATAGTGAGCGAGGTTTCTCCATTATCATTATTTTCCAAATAGTTTTTCCATTCTTGTTTAATATCGTTGACCACCTTCGGATTGTTTAGAAGAGAAACATTTAATCTCCATTGTCGGATTTCATTGTTATTTTGCAGATTTAATGAGAGGACTACTGGTGCATGGTCAGATATTGTTATCGAGTCAATATAGCAGTTCGTGACTTTATAGGCATCTCTTTTTGACACACAAAAAAAATCTATTCTGGAATAGCTGTTATGTACTTTGGAGAAAAAAGTATATTCCTTCTCTTTTGGATGTTTATGTTGCCATATGTCCATGAGTCCCAGTTCCTGCATTGTATTATGCAGCAACTTTGTTTTGCGTGGTGTCGGTCCTGGCTCAAATGGTTTCTTATCTAAATGTTGGTTTAAGACACAATTAAAGTCTCCCCCCACCAACAGGAACCCTTCTACATGTGAAGTTAAGATGACAGTTATTTCTTTAAAGAAAGATGGGTCATCCTCATTTGGTGCATATAGATTCAAAATAGATACTTTAACATTCCCGATATTTCCCACCATCATTACATAGCGACCTTTTTTATCAGTTAAGGTTTTCTCAATTGTGAGACCTAGAGCCCGATGACACAAAATGGCTACCCCTCTTTTCTTTTTGCCTTCCCCACAAGTTGAACTAACAACCTGGCCCACCCAATCTCTTTTAAGTTTCTGATGTTCCTTCTCGTCCAGATGAGTCTCTTGAAGCAAGGCAATTGAACAGTTTAATCTTTTCAACTGGGATATAATTTTTTTTCTTTTTATGGGATTATTGACTCCGTTCACATTATAACTAACCACAACAATTTTGTTCATGCTTTATGATAAAAAAAATAAGTGTACAACTGCTAAGGTTTCTGCTGAATGCCAACAAACAAAAGAACGACAACAACTGAACTGAACATTTTTCAAAACTCAATAGTTCACAGTTATGGACCTCCAATAATCCAGTGGTCAGCCCCAAGAACAGCAGCAAATAGCTAATCCAGCCCGGAACCTCCCACTCCCGTTCTTTCATGGGCAGGAAGCTTGTGCTTCCTGGGTAAATTGCACATAGTGCGGTGGCGACGGTCTTCCAGGGTTTCCCGTGGTTGTGCTTTAGTCGCCTTAAAGGCCGAGTCCCCATTAGAATGAGAAACATAGACTCATCCAGACAGACCCATCTGATATTTTAACTTTCTTCTCTTAATTTACTTATACTTATAGCCGAATGATAAGAAAAATAGGTAAAATTGAAACTATAAAGTCACTGACAAACTTTTTTTTTTTTTTTTTTTTTTTTTTTTTTTTTTTTTTTTTTAAATGTCCCTGCAGGTGTTTACATCTTACCTCACCACCTTGCCTACTTTACTCATGTCCAACACTCTCTGGGTCTTTGTGGCCTCCACTGATGAGGGCTCTAATGTCTGCTGTGCTCAGCTGCAGTCGGTTCTGTCTTCTGTCGTTGTAGTGGGTTTTCCATCCATCTCTGGCTAATTCCATTTCCAACACATCTCTGTCCTCCATCTCCATGCTTATTCCCAGCTCTTTCAATGTAGATTTTGCTTCCAGTAAGGAGGGGAACAATCTTGCGCCTGATTGCGTGAAGATTCTCAGTTGGGCCGGATATGGTGACTGAGCTCTGATGTTTTTCTCCTTCAATTTTTTAATAACCTCTCGCACCTTTTTTCTTTTCTTCTGTAGATCAGATGAGTAATCCTGGTCAAAATATACTTTGTGCCCTTGGAACTCGACTTGACGTTGCTTCCATGCCTGCTGCAGCACAACTTGTTTCACTTGAAAGTCCAGAAAGCGGACTATGATGGAGCGTGGTGGCGCTGTTGTGCTTCTGGGTTTCGGTCCAAGGGCTCTGTGGGCCCTTTCCACATTGATGTCGATCTCTTCTCTGATTTCCAGAGCAGTTTTAAAGAAATGACACACGAATTTCACCATGTCATCCTTCTCAGACCCCTCTGGAATTCCATAAAGTCGAATGTTATTCCGCCGGAGTCTATTTTCCATGTCGTCGCACTTGCTAGCGAGGCTAGCTTCTCTGTGTAGCAAGTAGCTCAGTACTTTCTCGTGCTGGATGTGGCTATCCTCCTTAGCACTCACTCGATTCTCCACTTCGGTTAATCGTTTGTCTAGACCTTCAGTGCGTTGTTTCAGCTCCTCCATCGTATTTTCCAACCTGTTTAGGGAGCTTTTCAGGTCACAAAAAGAGTCCATATTTTCTTTTCGGAACTTCTTTAATTCCGCTAGCATCTCGGACTCAGTATTAGCATCCGCCATGCTTTTCCCTGGTGTAGCTTCAGCTAGCGTTAGCTGTTTGGAGCCTACTTTTCCGTCGTCATTTCTGTTTCCTTTAGCCTCTTTTTTGTTTATTCTTTGGGTCGACATCTTCCCTGCAGTGTCTCAGTCTTGTAAATCTTGCGTTTATTTGTCAGTAGACTTTTTTGAAATCGGCTTTTGCCACGAGTCTGTCGGAGCTAGTCGTTTACGTGCTCACCTCAGCCATGACGTAACCGGAGTCCCGATAATGCAGTTTTTTTAAGTGTGACTTAGAAAAAATCTCTGAATGTCATTATAACGTACAAATAAATACAATACTTTTCATTTAATGACCAGAACATAAAGTACTGAAAATTTATCTCATATACAAGTTGCTTTTAACCAAGTAGATAAATTTGTGTCATTTTGCAAATTAAGAATTTTCTTTCAACACTTAACATTGTCCTCTTTTCACACAAAAATTATTTTTCAGCAAAGGAGAAATCCACAACAATTAGGCAGCAAGAAGAAGAAGAAGGGTTTTCTAATACTTCATTGCTTCATCACAGCCCCCTCACTCCTCTCACTCTGACAGACTCTCCCATCACCATAGTGAACTCTGTCCGTTTCCTCTGTTCCACCATCACTCAGGACCTCAAGTGGAAGCCGTCCATCAGCTCCCTGCTCAGAAAGGCCCAGCAGAGGATGAACTTCCTGCTGCAGTTGAAGAAGGCCCGGCTGCCGGCCCAGATGATGGTGCAGTTCTACCCGACCATCATAGAAGAATCAATCATTATCTCCTCCATCACTCAGCTGAGAAGGTGATTGGCTGCAGCCTTCCATCTGTCCAGGACCTACTCGTCTCCAGAACCCGGGGTCATGCAGGTGGGATAGCAGCAGACCCTTCTCACCCTGAACATGGATTGATGAACTACTCCTTGTTGGGCAGCCGTGGTGCAGTGGTAGGGCGGTAATATTGCAGGTTTGATTCCCGCCTTACACGCCCATGAGTGGGCGGTTGGTGCCAGAATTCAGCAGCTGAGCCACCATCAGTGTGTGAATGTGTGAATGGGACTGTGACTGTAAAGCGCTTTGGGCCTTGAAGAAGGTAAAAAAGCGCTATATAAGTACACGCCATTTACCGTTTACTCCCTTCAAGATTCAAGATTCAAGATATTTATTTTGTCATTGTTAGTTGAACAACGAAAATGCGCTTGGAGCCTCAACAACAGCCACTCAGTTCAGTTCACCCAAAAATAAATGAATAAATAAATAATAACCAAAGTGCAGCATCAGTACGGAAGGAAAACACAGAAAAGACTTAACATGAAAAGAAATATAGATAATAAAAAGGACATTAAATAAGACATTCAGTGTGCACAAGATTTTAAGTTAGTAGCAGCAGGAGGCTACGGTCCATCTGGACCAGAACCTCACAACATAATAACAGATTCTCTCCCTCTGCAGTCAGACTCATGAACACCTTTTAGCTCCTCCCCCTTAAACTTTCACTTATATGTCCGGTCACCTGGATCATCCTCAGTTTGCACTATTCATTTCTATTTTTTGTTCTGACCGTTGTTTCATTTTTTGCTAACTGTTGTTTATTTTTGTTATTCTTAGGTGTTTTATTCACATTAACACAGCAGCAAATTCCTAGTCTGTGAAAGTGCCCTGCTCACTGAAAATGGCAATAAATACTCCTTGAATATTTCACTGTTCATCACCACAACAGTCTATTTTTTTACTAATCACTCTGATCCATCAAGTCCCTGGATCAGACTCGTTTCCTGGGAAGTTAACAACTTTCACTATTTTGCCTTCAGCATTTTGACTGATCTGCTCTGCTTCATATTCTTAAATGAGTCCAACACGGAGCACCAGAATCATGTGGTACCGGCACCAACATGGCTCACATGTTTGGTACTCGTCCTTAATTAAAACACATTAGTACACGTCTCATTTCATTATGCAACAACGACCGTGAGGTTCATGAGTTCACATCTATCACAGGATTATTCTGGTGAGATCTTGTTGTTTTGCTGTAGAGCTGCTCAAAGACGCTCAGTGCTGCCAACTAGTGGCTGAGGGTTTTAGTGGAAAACAAAAAAAAGACGCTGAGTTACATTTCTGCTTAGAAATATTTAAATATGGTCTTGGCAGCTTATTACATTAATGACAAATGAAACATCATGATAGTTCACTGAATTGATGTTTTACACCCCTAATGTTTTTGACAAACACTCACTGTTCCACTGCTGAAGGGATGTCTTTGAAGTCAGGAGGTCTCTCCCTTGACACATCACTCCTGAAGGACCCACAGCTGGATCCAGGTCCAGGTCCAGGTTGGTTCCTGTGGAGAATGAAGGTTGCTGGTGTGAGTCCTGAGCTCTGACATGGAGAAGATCATGGACAGTTGGAGATGTTCATCTCACCTCTGAGCTTTGATCTGGTTGTCATGGTTACCATCTCTGCTTCTAGAGGGAGGGGCTCCCTCCTGTGGCTCCTCCCACTGATCCATGCTGCTGGATTGACTGGATCCACATCAGCTCACACACACCTTCTTCCTTCACCTGCAGAGGAAACCCTCCTCATCATCAGAGGAAACCCTCATCATCAGAGGAAGCTGCCATCAGCTGCTGCACTTCTGCTCTCCCTCCAGCAGGTGGAGACATGGAGCTGCAGCAGCAACATTTCCATTCAGTCACTTTGACACAGAAACAACAGACTTCCTGTTTCTACACTTCAGGAAACATCAAGAAAACCAGACAGAAATCAAAGAATGAGGAGAAAAGAAAGAAAGACAGGAATTCTTCCTCTCAAAGCTCCAACAGAGACTCTCATGACCTTTGACCTCCACACAGGAGAACAGGAAGGTTTGGAGTCAGAACTGAAAAAAGCCAACAAGCATCAGCTGATTGTTGTTGAGGTGATGAAGAAGAGTCCTCCGTGTTGTTGATCCAACAATGATGAAGCTTTGGAAACAGCAGAGGGAGGAGAGTTTGCAGAGAAAGAAGAAGATCTTCTCCAAACATTCAGAAACAAACAGTCAAGTTAGTGAAGACAAAGTTCCAGAAACAAACTCACTTCAGTTTCTGCAAAGAGATGAAGAGGAAGAAGAGTCTCCCTCACCGTGTCAACGCAGCTGCAGCACTGATCACTGACTCAACCAGGAAGAGTCCACCTGGATGGAGGCGGGGCAGCACAGGTGGGCGGGGCAGCACAGGGGGCGGGGCAGCAGGTGGAGCAGCTGAAGTGGAATTTTAATGTCAGATTCAGACTGTGAGCCTTCCTGGAATCAAACCCTCAACCTGCCTGTTGTCTACGTAGTGAACAGCCACTGCTCCACAGTCAGAGGATCAGGATCTGATCAGGTTTAGTCCTGACATGAAAAAGGGGGCGGGGCTTCTTGTTGGAGATGAAATGACTGTCAGCAGCTGCAGGATGTTTGCTTCCTGAACTAAAGACAGAGAACAGGTTCAGGAAGAAACCTGACACCACCTGACAGCAGCTGAGAGGAGGGGCGGAGCTTCAAGCTGATTGACAGGTTGTTGATCTCTGTGACTGAGAAAGGTGAGCAGAAGCTGAGAAAGGAGCAGATTGAAGTCAGAGTGGGAACAAGTCAGAACAAGCAGAGATTTGATCCCAAAGCCAACGGTGAACCACATTCCTGAATGAGTCTGTGTTCCTCAGGAACAGGGCGTGTCTAAACGGCTGCAGATTCTGCAGAACATCAAGGTTTCCTGCAGCTGGATGGAAGGAGTGCTGCCCCCTGGTGGACAGGAACTCAGCAGTGCAGCTTCAGGATGGAGTGGCTTCCAACAGATCAGATCAACGTTCTGCTCTCTGCTAAAGAGGCAGAACGTCTCCTTCTAAGAAGAATCCAGAGTTCCTGATCACAAACATCAACTGAAGCCCAAATCAGAGCTGATCAGACTGCATGGAGCCCAAGCTCCAGAAAAGAGGAGAGAAGAAGAAGAAGAAGAAGTCGTCCACATGAAGCTTCACCTTAGAGGAAAAGAGGAGCTGCTGAACTAAAGTACTCGAGTACTGAGGAAGACTTTCAAGCTCTGATGGATTCTGTAGAACATTTGGAACTAGAATGTAGAAAGTGCTTCAGTTCCATCAGCTGTCAGTCTGCAGCAGCTTCATCTGCTGCTGATTGGTCGACTAGAGTAGAAAGCTGCTCTGTCTGACCTTTGACCTCCACAAACATCAACTCAGAGAAAGACGTGAAACGGCCCAAAAATGTCACCAACATGACCATAAAGGCAAAAGCGGTGTTGGTACCACAACCATGCGGCCTGCAACAGGCAACAGGGTAATGCTGGAATGACATCGTGTGATTGGCTGTCCGTTGGTCCAATGACGTGTCAGACAGTGATTGGTCTGGAAAAGTTACTATGCTACCATAGAAGAAGATATTATGCAGTCTGTTGTAAACAAGCAGAGGTCTGACACAGAGCGAGATTATCTTCTAAATGTGCTTTTGTCATTGTTAGGATTATTATTACGTGCATTGCAGCTGAATGGACTGTGGTCCAAACCCTCCTCCAGACTGAACACTAGAGCAAAGCAGCTTCTCTACCTGCAGACAGAAGCTCAGAGACTCCAGCTGCTCTGATCAGAGACACAATTCACTCTGTGTTCATTCTAGCAGACCCAGATCTGTTTACAAAGTGGGTTGTGGCTAAATATCTCCATAAACAATAATTACTGACACAATTATGAGGGAACAGAACTTTAGGTTACTAAAGGAAATGTGAAATGGAAACATCTAGAGCCTGAACAGATCTCCACACTACCTAGTTTGTCTAAGTGGGGCCACCATACTGTGACGTCATCCTCAGTTGAAAAGACCCTGAACGGTTATTGCTGGCCAAATAGTTCTGGTAGCTACACCCAAAGGTCAGAAGCAGCCTTGGATTAAGCTCCTCCCACTCACCAACAAACCACCAATCGGGCAGGTTTGCTCTGTGGAAAAAAGACTTAAATCAATAAAAACTAGAATTTCCCATCCAGCAACATTAACATTCAGTCACTCTGACAAAGAGGCGAGTGGTGCAGTGGTAGAGCGGTCGACCATGTGTTGAAGTGTCCTTGGGCAAGGCACTGAACCCCACCTTGCCTCTGGTGGAAGGTTGGCATCAGTGTTAAGTAGTGGAGAATGTGTGACTGTGTGTGTGAGTGTAAAGCGCTTTGGCCTTGGAAAGAGGGCAGCCAAGCATAAGAACATTGTAAGGATAAGTATACGCTGTTTACCATTTACTAAAGAAACAACAGACTTCCTGTTTCTACACTTCAGGAAACATCAAGAAAAACAGACAGAAATCAAAGAATGAGGAGAATAGAAAGAAAGAAAGACACAAATTCTTCCTCTGAGATGCAGAGAGGAGCAGAGAGCTGCAGACTGAGCAGATCTGGATTCAGAGATTTGATGAAGACCTCTGGATCTCTGATGAAGATGCTGAAAAGAACCTCCAGACACAGAATCAGAAATCTGAACTAAAGACAGAGAACAGGATAAGAGACGAAACCTGACAGCTGAGAGGAGGGGCGGAGCTTCAAGATGATTGACAGATTGTTGATCTCAGTGACTGAGAAAGGTGAGGTCATGTGACCTTTTACTTAGTGAGGAGACCCTTTGGAGATGATTTGATTCAAACTACAGAAGAGATGCAGAAATGAACCAATCAGAGAGGAGCTCCCAGCTGTGTTCCATCAGAATCCTGTCAGAAGTTCAGAAATGAAGGAGATGTCAGTCCTGAGAGGATTGGAAACATGCAGTTGTTCAGCACTGAGGACCTGAGAGCCTCCCAACCTTCTTCAGCAGAGATCAGAGCACTGAGGAGCTTCCACAGCCTCTCTGGAATGTCATTAGAATGTGAGCTGAGAGGAAGGCTGGAGCAGAGTCACCAACTGTTTGGAAGAACCAGCAGAACTCAGAGTTTGGCCTTCAGCTGCATTCTGCTCTGTTTCTGGCAGAAAGGTGACCTGCAGTGACCTTTTTGGAAGAAGACAAACTTCAGTCTGAGCTCTTCCTCTGCTGCTCCTCTTCCTCACAGACCTTCATCATGAGTGGAGAAGACGACAGGAACACAAAGACTCACCGTCAAGAAGAAGAAGAATGTCCTGCTCTGTCTGCTCTGACACGGAGGAAAAATCTCTACTTCCTCATTTCCTGATTCAGGAACACCTGAGCAGAGCTCCGCCCCCTTATCTGTGTGTTTGTGTTAGGCTCCTCCCAGAAACCTGACAGAGTCTCCGTTTTACTGAACAGGAGATGACACGACGTGTGTGTGTGTGTGTGTGCGTGTGTGTGTGTGTGTGTGTGTGTGTGTGTGTGTGTGTGCGTGTGTGTGTTCACATGCATGGGTGTGTCTCTCCTCCTACCTGCAGTTACAAGAAATCACGTGACTGCAGCTGCAGCAGTCAATACGCTGCTGGGTCCTAAAGAGTAAGAGATTCATCTCTGAGGGGCTGAAATATTCTGAGCCCCCCCCCCCCCCCCCCAGGTGCCAGTGGTTAAAATAATCTGAAAAAAAGATGAACACTGATCAATTGTGTTTCACACTGATGCTCAATCGTGCACTAACCCCACTTGGACAGATCTGTGGAGATCTGCTGGGCTCCACATATTTTCATTTCATGTTTCTTTTTGTAATATAAAGTTATTTCCCTCATAACTGTTTCTGACATTATTCTAATGTTTATAGAGAGATTTCTCTACAACCCACTTTATAAACAGATCTGTGTCTGTTAGAATGAAGCTGCTGTTCCACAGAGAACCGTGTCTCTGATCAGAGCAGCTGGAGTCTCTGAGCTTAGAGCAGCTTTTTGGCGTCTGAGCTACTTTTGAATCCACCGTGTCTGAAGATCTACCTATATATCTATATATATGTATATGTTTATATGTATATATACAGTGAGGTGAATAAGTATGTGATCAGCCTGTGATTTAACAAGTTCTCCCACTCAGAAAACATGGGGGGGTCTAGAATGTTCATTTCCACAGTGAGAGACAGAATCTGGAGAAACATTCAGAAATCACCTTGTACGATTTTTTCAACAATTTGTTTCTATATTACTGTGACAGATTGTATTTGTCTTTCATCCAAATGACTGTGTGACAAAGCCACATGAATGTATCATGTTTTCTGGATTCTACACCCTATGAGGTGCAGAGGTCCTATGTTCTCCTTTCATTTTAGTGCATGTGTGTAATTTGTGTATTTGTGTACCGGGGTTGTCGCTGACGTCACCCCTCACAGCTGATGAGATCAGCCTTGGTGTGTTTACTCACAGCATGGCTTCCAGGTTAAAGAGGGACAGACAAGGTGGGCTGGAGGCCTAAGGAGAGAGACAAACTCTGACAAGACGGACAGGGACACTAAGAGAGCCCTTCCAAGGAGCAAGCACTCACGGAATACCCGGACACCGACCATCGGAGGAGGAAGTGACACGTTTCTGGATGGTTATACCCATTACAGTCAGGTTCAGATGTAATACAAGTCTAGAAGGGCGGAGCCTGTCCACACACTCACATGTTATAAACACACCTGCTGGCTGCAAAAATGTCCACCTGTCGACATGTACACAAAACAGATAGTGTTCACACGCATACTTATGCCTTAAAACCAACTAGTGTGAAATATTTCAGTCATTCAGTCATGCAAACTGTTAGTGCAAAGGTGAGCTAACACCTGTGCTCAGGTGAGTGTTTATGTTCTTCTAAAATGGGTGGTGGAACGTGGAAAGAAGGAGGGAGAGTGCCCAGCCATCCCCACCCCAAGACCCCCACCACAGCAGCAGCAGCAGCCAGAACCCCCCAACGCCACACAGTAGTAGGCAGAGAACAACCGCCCCCCGGGTGACCCCATTGGTCACCCAGGCCAGGGCCAGCAGGACCGCCATGGGGCCCCCAGAGCCAGAGAGCAGGGAGGCACGGGGGGAGAGAGAGTGCAGCTCCAGTCCAACCAGGAGAGCAGCCCCCCCGCCGCACCAGGAGGGCCTAACGCAGGGCCCCACCCCAGAGGAGCGCCCACAGCCCCAGACGAGCGCCATCATCACCATCATCCGTCACACTCAACGCACATCAAAGTCGTGACACCAAACATCACGTGATACACACCTTGCTTTGCACCTCAACCCCCCCCCCCCCCCACTGGTCCGCGGTGACAAAAAGGTTGGGGACCACTGCTATGAAGAACCTACAATATGACATATTCTCAGTTGTTTCACACTATTTTGTTATGGATAGAATTCCACGTGTGTTCATTCACAGTTATGATGGTTCAGTGTGAATCTACAATTATCATAGTCATGAAAATAAAGAAAACTCTTTGAATGAGAAGGTGTGTCCAAACCTTTGGACCAGACTCCTTGAGCTTTCCAAAGGGGGGGAAAGCATGGATGAAGGGGAGGGTGGGTCATTTTAAGAACAGAACCCCCCCCCCCCCC
>JAUDJI010000192.1:0-20500 GCA_037389245.1 Oryzias sinensis | reverse complement strand
TTTTATTTTATTTTATTTTACCAGGAAGTTCCATTGAGACTGCATCTCTTTTTCAAGGAAGACCTGGGCCAAAAGGCATCAATACAAAATAAAATACAGTTAAAACAACTGAAATATAAAAATACATTACAAAATACAATAAAATGCTATTAAAATTGAGATGAACAGTAGGACAATGACCAATAGGTTAATTAAAAGTGGTACAGAAAGGTCAAGGGTGACATGTGCATGTTTCTTTTAAAAGCTCAGAAAGTTTTGCTTTAAAACAATTCAAGGGAATAAGGTCACTTAAATGCAGAGAGTTTTGAATATTATTCCAGGAAAGTGGAGCAGCAATGGAAAAGGCTGTTTTTCCTAATTCACTGAGGAATCTAGGGACATAAAGAAGCAATTTGAGTGAGGAACGAGAGTTATATATGTTGTTAACAGGAGAAAGAAGACGGCACAGATATTGAGGTAGTTTGCCGAGAATGGCCTTATAGGTGAATATTAGCCAGTGTTTCTGTCGCCTGACTTTGAGTGAAGACCAAGAGAGCAGAGAGTACAGTTCACAGTGGTGGGTTCTGTATGCAGAGTTTGTGATAAAACGTAGGGCACTGTGGTAAACTGTGTCCAGACTATGGAGAGTTGACGAGGCAGCATTCATATACAGAATGTCCCCATAATCCAAAATTGGGAGGAAAGTGCTCTGAACAAGTCTTTTCCTCACACCTGGGCTTAGACAAGATTTATTTCTGTAGTAAAAACCCAGAAGTGCTTTTAGCTTTTTTAGCAAGTGGTCAGTGTGAGAGGTAAAAGATAGTTTGTCATCAATCCACACACCCAGATATTTATATGAGGACACTTTTTCAATTTCCACCCCTTCCAAAGTATGAATATCAGCCTTCAGTACATCATGTGAACGAGACCTGGAAAATATCATGAATTGTGTCTTTTTAGCATTTAGGGTCAACTGTAATTGATGAAGAAAATACTGAAGTTTATTGAAGGCTTCCTGAAGCTCGTCTACAGCAAGATGGACCGAAGAAGCAACTGTGTAAATGATGGTATCATCTGCATAGAGATGGAATTTAACATTTGGCAAATGACTACCCAGGTCATTTATAAAGATGGTGAACAGGATAGGAGCTAAGATGGATCCCTGTGGGACTCCACTATTGATGTTCATGAAGTCTGATTTTACATCTTCAACAATCACACACTGGGTTCTCTGTGAGAGATAGTTTCTAAACCACCCAATAGCAGAATCACCTATACCAATAAGACTTAGCTTTTGTAGTAGAAGCTGATGGTTTACAGAATCAAAGGCTTTAGATAAGTCCACAAATAGGGCTGCACAGTGCAATTTCTTGTCTAGGGCATTGATGATGTCATTTGTTACAGATACAGCAGCTGTTACAGTACTGTGGCCTGATCTGAAACCTGACTGAGTTTCACATAGAACCGAGTTAGATGCTAAAAAGAGTTTTAGTTGAGAGTTTACATGGGATTCTAGAATTTTTGCAAGAACTGATAGTTTGGAGATGGGTCTGTAGTTGTTTAGCTCGGATTGATCTCCACCTTTCAAGAGAGGGAGAACATGAGCTGCCTTCCAGACTTTGGGAATTATATTTGACTGAATACTTAGATTAAAAATATGGGCGATGGGTTCAACAATAAAATCAGCAAGTCTTAAGAAGTAGGGGTCTAGATCATCTGGACCAGGAGATTTTTTTGGGTCAATGGCTTTCAGAGACTTTAACAACTCTGAATTGGAAATTGGATGGATGACAAATTTGATTGCATGAGAAGATGCAGAAGATGCTGTAATAGAGGAAGCGGGTAGAGGATCTGAATGACCAGACACTGGTGAAGATAAAAGAGGAGCTAAGCCCTCTGAAGTAAAATGTTTGTTAAATCTTACTTCAGAAACAACAGAAATTTCCTCTTTCTGTTGTATGGCAACAGAGTTCACTACAAGGTTTGCAGGTGTAGTTGATTTCACATTTTGTCCAGTTAGCATTTTGATTTGTTTCCAGAATTTAGTGGGATTTTTAAGATTTGTTGAAATAGAATTTATGTAGAAGTCAGATTTAGTTTTCCGAGTCAAAGAGGTGTAATTAAGTGCGGCCACGGTAAACTACTCACAAGCACATTTTTAGTTAAGCACATACAATTTAATGCAGTTGAACTTAATGTTTGGTGGTTGTGCACACTTTGTGAAATGTTAGCATGACGTTTAGCTAACGTCGCGTGTAAAAAAAAATCCCACAGTCAACCCGTGCTGTGGTGGACTCTCATCACTTTATTAAATGTGGAAGTACGTTCAACGCATACATAGTTAATCTCTGCGCCCTTTATTTAAACACAGGATATGCTGGGAACAGTGGAATATGGTGGAGTTCAAAAATATGTCAAAGTTCCACGCAGTGAAGAATGCTTTTACTTTACCTGCTTTCTTCAAGATGGTTTGTGCCATTTTATTTTTTACTTACACCAACCATAGTGGTCAGTTTTCGAATCAAGGTATATTATGGATTGTTATTTATAACTTCCACTGTCTGTATTTATTTCCAGTAGCGGACAAATTTAGCCTGTAGGTTCAGCTCTTGACTGAAGGTGTGCTTGTTCTGATGGATCAGTCTGGAACAGAAGTGGACATATTTGATGAGCTGTTGAAGTCAAAAACTTTAAAGTAAAATACAAGCAGCAGCCAGTGTTGGGTGAGTACTGGAAGTTTTCCTTATTTAAATAAACTTTGCATACTGTTTTAACAAACAGGTATTTTTATTTATTTATTTAGCTGAACTGTTCTAGCACTGATATGATTCTCTGAATTATTTTTTTGTCATGTTTATTAATGTGATTAAAGTTTTAATTGATCTTAAAATATGAAGAACATGTCTGTTCTGCTCTTGCTCTTGTTCATTTTAGATCTTACAATTAATTTGATGGCAGAAGAATCACAATCAACAGATCCAGAATCATTATCAGCCCCCCCACCATCACCAGTTTCCATATCAAACTCTTCAGCATCTTCCACTCCATCAGATTCAACTATGATCCTCCCATCAGTGCAAAACAAAAGAAAGGACGTGAGGGAGATGGACTGGGATGAAGCTAAGGAGGCAAAGTGTTAAACCATTTGATAAATACATCTTTAATTAAAAATTGTAATTTGCTTTACTAAGTATGTTTGTTTAAAATGCACATGTTTGTTAGTATGTGGGAATGAGTTGTATTATTTATTTATGTTTTGTTTCCAGATGGTTCATTCAGTCTTAAGGTCCAACCCAAAGGGAGAGGAACTCTTCAAGGAAAACAAAACTAAAACTCTGTCAGATGCAACACGAAGGCAAATGGTGAATATTCTGGTTGCAGACATGACATCTGCATATCGGTAAGGTATCATGCACTACAGTGGAATGTGGTTAAGGAAAATGAAAGTAATCAGTGCTGTATCTTCTTTTAATAGGAGGATTCCACCAATAAGTGCTCGCACCAGCTATGCTCTGGGCATTGTGACCCTTTTTCCCTATCTTCAAGATCCATATTAAAAAAATGGATTCGTAAGTTCTCTAGGAGCAGCTTTCATCATAATTTTGCTATGTTTCAGTCATAGGATACAAAAACTTTTTCAGTCTTTCTATACATTTAGTGAAATAAATCATTCACGTGTGTCTGAAACAAAATCAGCTGGAACAAGCTCCTTTATTTTCTCTTTGTGATTAGTGATACTCAAAATCCTGCCTCAGCATAGCTAAGAGACACTTTTGTTGCAGGGCACTCCCTGAGAAAAAAAATGTATTTTATGTATGTAAATAATTAATAAAGAAAGAAATAAACAAACAAGTAAGGCTTGGCTCTGCTGTGAGGAAACAGTATTTGGGAATCTCTTCGTACCAGGAGCCAGCTCGGCCATGGGAGCATCGCCACAGCGTCAGCAATGACTGGGACAGCAGCAGAGTCCACTTCACAGCCGTGTGGCTGCAAAGTTGGACTCCAGCTGCTGTTTGGCAGAAGAAATGAGGACGAGGCAATGCTGTAGGCCGTGGTGCACACAATCAGGCAGAAAGACCAGCAGAAGGAGTCGCAGAGCGCAGCGGCCCGTGTCATCACAAGCCGTGTTGTCTCCCCTGTTTTGACTGTGATCAGTCACTGAGATCATCATCTCATCACTCCAGCAAGGTAAGAAATTCTGAGATGATGTTTGAAAATCACATCCACTGTGTGTGTGTATGTGTGTGTGTATTTTACAAACACGGTGACTTCCGTCAGAGAATACAGGTACGTGTTGGTGTGCATGGATGCATTTACTGGGTGACCAGAGGCATGGCATTTAACGCCATGATTTTCCAATAAAAAAACAGGTCAGACGATGGAATCCATTTCAGAAACCAGGACCTGCAGCAGGTTGGAGCCCTGTTTGGCCTGAAACATTCACTTGAGAGGGTATATCACCCACAGTCTGCCTCTGAGTTGCCCCTCCCTGACACAGGTGTCTCTCTGTCTCCTCAGTCTCCTCTGTGGTGTGACTGGTCGCTGAGACCCTCGTGCGGTTTGCTGCACCGCACCCAACCTGAACCTTTCTATGGAGCTACATGACATGTCAGAAGGGAGAAGATGGACCTGCTGGCTGCTCTCAGTCATGGCGCTCTCCAGCCTGCCTCTCGGTTTGCTGCCCTGCAGGTGCAGGCTGATCTGTGGCTTAGCTCCATCGGGGTTGCTTCATATGTCTACGAGCTTCCCACCTGAAGCTATTGTGAATGTTTTGTGAAGTTTTCACCGGCTGTGAAATAAAAAATTGTGAAGAATAGTTAGAAACTGCCTTTAACTTTTATTACACTAATGGTTTAAACTTAATTCACTGAGCATGTATTGTCATCTCAAAATTATATTACATTTGAAGACAGCACAGCCAAACTATTGTTCTAACAGTTTATTCTCATACTCCCTTTTTCTGTGCATGTTTTCTGCTGAGCAGGCCTCAGACTTATCTTCACTTTAGCCTTGGAGCTTCTCTCCACCAGTAACCTGTGGGCGTGATTTTCACACGAGGTCCATCGGACGATCTTCTGAATATGCAAATGCAGGGTATTTATACCAAGCCCATCCCTGAGCTCGTTGGTTCGGACTTTGAATGCACCATGTTCATCTGTCTGTCCCCTTCGTGTTTGTGCGAAGTAAAACCTCCACAAAAGATAAGTAACTGTCTCTGAGTTGTTATTCATTTATTTCTGTGTGCAAGAAACTGACGGGTACGAACCTAAAATTTAATACAGTCCTTTCTAGAGAATCAAGTCAATGCTGAGACCATAGTCTCAGACCACGCGTGGTTTTTGGACAACCCCCCCCAGGGGCTCCAGCGATGTCCAAGGCGCGCCGGCCGGCTCAGAAGGACCAAATGTGAAGAAACTGGATTCTTCACATACATGCTCAGTGAATTAAGTTTAAACCATTAGTGTAATAAAAGTTAAAGGCAGTTTCTAACTATTCTTCACAAAAATAAATAAAAAAAACAGGAAAAGAAAATCCAAACGAATCCAAAATTTTTCTTGTATGACGACTTTTTTACTACAACATTACTTGGGGATCCAACCGCAGGCATGGTACAGAAACAGCCCACAGGTCAGCAGAATGGAGAGAGAGAGAGAGTTGGCCTCCCAGCACCACATCTGAAGCTATTGCTAATGTTCTGTCAGGTATTCACTGGCTGTAAAATAAAAAAAATAACAAACAGGACAGAATATCCAAACGAAACCACAATTGTCTCTTAACAGAAGCTTTTTGGAGTGTTTTGATGTCTTGTAACTGTATATGAGTGTTTTTTACCTTGTGATCTGTGTATGTTTTGATTTTCTTTTGAGAACCTGGGGTCAAATTGAATTTGTGCTTGTGGTTTATGAGGGCCGTGTACAAGGGCACAGCAAAGGGTAGCACATCTTCACAAGTAGGCTGGCTCGTGAAAGACGTCATCAGCTTTTCAGCTTCCTCTAGGTTGTCCGGATATACATCATCCTCCTTCTCCTCTTGATCTGCAGCAGCTCCATCCTCTAGGTTTCTCCAACTCCTCAACACTTCCTGTCTGTTCTGGTTTCTCTTCCACAGTTCCTTTGTGTTTCAGATTCTGGGGCACCAGAATCTTTTTTTTTCCTTCTTTTTCTCATGTCTGATGGAACCAGCTGACCCAAGCAGTGGCATCGTCAGTTATCTGTCTTCTTCATCGTGATCTTTCTTTTCAGGTGTGATTATGTCTGTTGTGATTTCGTGTTTTGTGTTTGTTGCTTTTTTGTTGTTGCTTTTTGTTTGTTCACTTGGTTTTGTTTTTGTTTGTTTGTGGTTTGATTGGTTCACTCGTAGTCCACCTCCTTTCCTCCACCATTGACAGCCGGGTCCCAAAGGTGGATGATGACCTTTTTGGCAGCAGGTAGTCCGGGGTTTAGTGGTGGAGGGTGGTGTGGGGGATGCGGTGGTACTGCGTTTGTTATATTTTGTCTATCTGTTGCTTTGCTTGTGTGTGTGTGGAAATTGTGGGGAGTAGATCCAAAAAGGGGTATTGTGGAGGTCAACAGGAGGTTCCATAATATTTTCTTTGATCTTTTCATTTCACATTACAGGGGTTCTATTGTATGTTTTAAATTATTTTTATTAAGCATTGAATGGATTCTATATATGCATGTATATTCTATTGGAGAAATATGCTTGATTCCTGTCCTCAGGAGCAGATAGCAGGTATCAAGGTCACCAGTAGGCCAGTATAGTTCAGCGCGCTGCCTTGTGGAGTACGCAACTTTTGGTGTCTGTTTTCTTTCTGTACTGGAGTGTTTATGGAGCCACGACACCAGCAATGCAGACGAAACAAAAACATACCAGTCTAATGACGTATTTTGTATGTTTTCATCTTCCCAAAAAAGCAGTTCTCGCTGCCTCGTGGGGTCCGCAGTGACCCCAACGGAAACCTGGACGATATATAGTCCCGTGCGCTGCTTTGTGGGGTCTGCGGTTAACCTTGTCAAGACAGCATAGGGGATCCTCAAATCAGCCTAAGGGGTGCGGGAGGGTTCTGGTGAGACTGTTGGTAAGAGAGAGTTCTCACGTTGATGGTGGGATAACAGGATGTTTTGTCTGTCAAGACCAGGATCCAAGGTTGCTCTGTGTCTGTTATCTGTGAGAAAAGAAGAGTGTTTGCAGGACCAAAGATATTATGGAAAGTTTATGAAAAGACGGAAAGTTTAAAATTACTGTTTTCTGACAAAAGACAAGCCCAAGCTCTAGCCTCTTCCCTGTGCTGCTTTGTGGGGTCTGAGGTACCCAAACGTAAACTAAAACAAAATATAGTTCCGTGCGGCCTTGTGGGGTTCTGAGGTACCCCAACGTAAACCTAAATGAAATACATTCCAGCGTGCTGCCTTGTGAGCTCCGCGGGGATCCCCACGGAAACCGAAACAAAATACAGTCCCGTGCGCTGCCTTGTGGGGTCATGCAAACCCCTCAAGACAGAAGAGGTAAACTAAAACAAAATATAGTTCAGTGCGCTGCCTTGTGGGGTACGCGTGATCCCAAAGTAAGCAAAAACAAATTAAAGCTGCAAGCGGCGTTGTATGGCCCGCAGACGCAACCCGCTTTTGCCCAACTCTACGCACCACCGCCTCCCTCACCGCCCTCACTGCCCACTTTTGATAAAGGCTAGTCAAAACGGAATTTGCTAATTATGCTAACTATGCTAGCTATGCTAATGTGGCTAAAAATGCTAGCATAGGGATCAGCATCATTAACTGACTCAGAAAAACACATTACCTAAAATGTTAATTAAGCTAGCTATGCTAATGTGGCTAAAATTGCTAGCATAGCGATCAGCATCATCAACTGACTCAGAAAAACATATTACCTAAAATGCTAATTATGCTAGCTATGCTAATTTGGCTAACAGTGCTAGCATAGCGATCAGCATCATCAACTGACTCAGAAAAATACATTACCTAAAATGCTAATTATGCTAACTATGCTAGTTATGCTAACATAGCTAAAAGTGCTAGCATAGCGATCAGCATCATCAACTGACTCAGAAAAACACATTCCTCCATTGGTGAGAGCTATATGTCATAAGTCCCCATTTTTTCAAAATGGCGGCTTTTCTGTTGATTTTATCGCCATAGCAACCATTTTATGTTTTGGTCCCCTCGGGAGGGCGAACAGATTGACGTCAGTTTCGGACAAATCGGTAAAAATAAACTTTTTGTCGTCCTTAGCAACAGTGGTTTTATGCTAACCACGCCCACATTCCTTATATGTCCATATCCAGTGTTTTTCAATGTATGCAGTTTCAGGCGTTATTGCATGCATTCAAATTTCACAGTAATCCTTTGAAAAACATAGGAGTTATAACAGTGCGCGACATTGCGAGCTCACCACGCGCACGCCGTTTAAAATCTACAACTTCTAATTCCAACCTATTTTCCACAGTAGCTTGCCGTTGATGCCCAAAAAGTTTCGAGACGATCGCTGAAAATTCCAAACGACAAGTTTACGATTGAATCCCCGTTTTTTAGGCGTTTTTTATAGAAAATTCAAGATGGCGGCCTTTTCCCGAGGTCAAAGGTGGACGAAACTCCAGAGGTAGTTGTGGTATTGCTCTGGCAACATGTGAGTGAAATTTTGTGAAAATCCCTGAAAAAAAAGTTCATTTTTTCATATTGTGTAAAAACGCGAAAAACTCAAAATGGCAGATTTTGGCACAAAATTGCCACCAAACCGTATGTCGTGTCACCATCCCGTAATGATTTCAAAACGTCCTTTGGATATCGCGGACAAGGGTATATTGAATTCGTTTGTCGATTCTCAAAAAAAAAGTTCCGAATTTTTTCGTTTTTGTGACTTCAGCTTTGTGACTTTTCAAGCATGCGGCGGGGGTCACATTCTCGCTGAAAGGCGGCGAAGTCGTCGTTCCAACTGCGAAAACAATATGGTCCTTGCAGTCAGTGACTGCTGCTGCGGGCCATAAATATGGTTCCGCGTGATGCCTTGTGGGGTACACGTGACCCCTCTAGAAAAAGTAAACCAAAAGAAAATATAGTTCAGCGTTCTGCATTGTGGGGTCATGCGAACCCCTTAAGACATACAGAATAGACCAAAACAAAATATAGTTCAGCGCGTTGCCTTGTGGGGTACGCAAGACCGCTCAAGACAGTTAAGGTAAACCAAAACAAAAATATAGTTCAGCGCGCTGCCTTGTGGGGTACGCGTGACCCCCGACGTAAACAAAATATATATATATACAGCAGGGAAAATGAGTATTGAACACGTCAACATTTCTCTCAAAAAACACATTTCTAGTCGAGCTATTGACATGAAATTTTCACCAGATGTCGGCATCAACCCAAGTAATGCACACATAGAAAGAAATCCAAAAATGTCCATAAATAAAGTTATGAAAAAGGTCTGACAAGCCAAGAAAGCAGCTGGAGTTTGTCAGTATTCAGAAGGTTAACCTGCCCCCTATTAGTGCAAAGTAATATCAGCTGGTATAGTCCTGATTCATGCCTTTTAAAAAGGTTTCTCACCAGCAAGGTGTTAGACAAGAAGCATTGCATGATGGGTAAAAGCAAAGAGCTGTCCAAAGACCTACGCAACCTTATTGTTGCAAAACACACTGAAGGCATTGGTTACAGGCGCATTTCTAAACTTCTGAAAGTTCCAGTGAGTACCATTGGGGCCATCATCCGGAAGTGGAAAGAACACGGCATTACCATAAACCTGCCACGGCCAGGTGCTCCTCGCAAGATTTCAGACAGAGGAGTCAGAACAATCATCAGAAGGGTTCTCCAACAGCCCACGACCACTCATGGAGAGCTTCAGAAAGACCTGGAATCAGCAGGTACCGTTGTTTCAAAGAAAACAATAAGTAATACACTCAACCGCCATGGCCTCCATGCACACACACCACGCAAGACTCCATTTTTGAAGAAGAAGCATGTTGAAGCTCGTTTGGAGTTTGCGACACAACATTTGGATAAACCCATGACATTCTGGGAGAAGATAGTCTGGTCAGATGAGACCAAAATTGAGCTCTTCGGATGTCATAATACACAACATGTTTGGAGGAAAAATGGCACCGCACATCACCCCCAAAACACCATACCAACAGTCAAGTTTGGAGGTGGGAGCATCATGGCGTGGGGCTATTTTTCAGCATGTGGTACTGGTAAACTTCATATAATTGAAGGAATAATGACTGGAGAAAAGTATGGGGACATTCTTGATCAGAATCTGCTGTCATCTGCCAGGCTGCTGAAGATGAAAAGAGGGTGGATCTTTCAGCAAGACAACCATCCCAAGCACACAGCCAAGGTAACACTCAACTGGTTGAAGAAAAAGAAAATAAAGCTGCTAGAATGGCCCAGTCAATCAGCAGACTTGAATCCAATTGAAAATCTTTGGAAAGAACTGAAGATCCGGGTTCACAGAAGAGACCCCCGGAACCTTGAAGATTTGAAGGCAGTTTGTGTGGATGAATGGGCCAAAATCACACCTGAGCAATGTATTCGACTGGTTTCTCCATACAGGAGAAGTCTTGAAGCTGGAATCACCAACAAAGGTTTTTTGCAAGTATTAAATAAATTTCCGTAAGCGTGTTCAAAACTTATTCCCTGTGCCATTTCACTTTATTACACATACCTTCATTTATGGACATAAATGTTTGGAGAAATGTTGACGTGTTCAATACTTATTTTCCCCGCTGAATATAGTTCAGCTCACTGCCTTGTGGGGTATGCGGTTACCTTTGCCAAAGTAAAGGTTGTTTCCCTCACTCTGTGAAAATCAAGTGAGAATTCTGCCTGAAAAAAAAAAACAGTCCCGCGCGTGGCCTAGTGGGGTCAGAGGGGAACCCAGCGGAAACCTGGACGAAACACAATCCCGCTCGCTGCCACGTGGGGTCCGAGGGGACCCCAGCGGAAATCTGGACAAGACACAGTCCCGAGCGCTGCCTCGTGGGGTCTGAGGGGACCCCAGCGGAAGCCTGGAGGAGATGCAGTCCCGCACGCTGCCCCGTGGGGTCCGAGGGGACCCCAGGGGAAACTCGGACGAGACACTGTCCCGCGCGCTGCCTCGTTGTTCCGAGGGGACCAAGGCGGAAACCCTGATGAGACGTAGTCCCGCGTGCTGTTTTTTGGGTAACAGCATAGGGGTTTCTCAAATCAGACTAAGGGGCGCAGGAGGGATACTTGGCCTTTCGAGGACTAAATTTGTCAAAGTAAAGGCGGGATCACTTGGAAAACTCGTCAAAGTAAGGTTGGGGTCGTGTGGACCCCTCAAAATAGCGTAGGGGATCCTCAAATCAGCATAGGGGGCGCGGGGGGGTGTACTTGGCCCTTGGAGGATTAAATTTGTAAAAGTAAAGGTGGGGTCACTTGGAGAACTTGTCAAAGTACGGGTGGGGTCATGTGGACCCCTCATTACAGCGTAGGGGATCCTCAAATCAGCCTAAGGGGAGGGGGAGGGTAAATAAAATAAATAACATTATTTAGGATATAAAGCAATGACTAAATAACACTATGATTTTCAAAGACAAAAAATCAGGAAAGATATATAGATTTTTATTTTATTTAAAAAAATAAAAAAATAAATAATGGCTCCTCTCCCGTCATAATTCCGCAGACACTTTGAGCTCATCACATGTCTCACAGTTTGCGCAGTTGCGTCTGGTTCTCATCTAGTAATAATGAAAAAGCACGTCTGTGTCTTCTGCTGCAGCTACGCACATTTACTTTGTTACCTTTTCACCAGTAAGGAATTTCATCATTTATTGCAGGAGTTATGTTCTAAAAACAATTGTGATTGTTGTAATCCATGGAGAATGATTACGGATGTTTATGACAGTAATTATTTTGAGATGTTTTAAGGTTGGAGCACAGACTGCAGAAGGGGGGAAGAAAATGTCATGTCTTGATTGTGTGGCCGGATTAAAAAAAAAATTAACATGGCTCTCTGATATTGTTCAGTGGGCCAGACCAAACATGGTCATCTCTCTCATATTATTGTTTGAGACTGTTTCTGAAAATGTTGCAGAAATGAAGCTGCTGGGCTGAAGCCTCATTATTGTGCATCATACAGTTGGCAGATCCCACCAAAGTGTCTGTATTTATACTGTTTAGAAAATGTTGTATATTGGGTCAGACTCTGAGATGAGTGTCAGTCTTCCTAATTCTAATCCAGCAGGACAGTCCAGTCCGTCTGATAGCTGATCGTCTGCTTCAGGAGAACATTTTGTAATAACACGTGTGCTGTGTCTGGTTCCCTGACACAGAGCACACGGCCTCTGAGCTGCAACTTAGAGGAGCAACACTTTAGTGTCTGCCTCAGCCCCCCAGCCCAGAACATTCACCTGTAAAGCCTGATGAAGAAGAAGAGGAGCCAGAGGAGAAAGTGGCCATGAGAAGCTCCTTTCAACTTTGAACGAATCCACACTTCATGCTCCGAAGAGGAGGAACTTGAAAGTGAAGTTGATTGTGCCTTTTTGGACCATATTCAGCCTTAGAGCCCCACTGCAATCATCTAAAGTAGAATCATTCCCAAGGGTTGTTCTTCTTGGGGTTTGGGTGTGTCTGGGGAGTGTGTGGTGTGTGATGCTGATGGGAAAAAAAATCTGGAGGCAAGAGACCCACAACATTGCAGAAGGAGGGCTTGAAGACGTTGGGTTCTTTCTTCTTTAGCTTTTTTCTTTCGTCTTTTCTCTTTTAATTGTGTTTGTTTTTGTGTATTTTATGTTGCAGGGCTTATTTAATTATTTTAAAACATGAATAGGGATTGTTCTTTTGTGCGTTCTTGTTTGTTTTTATGTACAGCACCTTGATCTGTGTTTTCCATGAAAGGTGCTACAGAAATAAACTTCATTTGAATTTGACTTTGTAGCGCGTGGATCGGGGCAGGCGGAGGTCTCTGACACGGAGAAGGCTGGGCTCCACGTCTGCAGTTGTGAGTGTTAAAGCCAGCAGACTGGTGGTCTCTCAGAGGGGAGGGGGCGGCTGTGAGTGACGGCCCCCGCAGTGAGGGATGCTGGTCTGACTGCAGTGAACGGTCTCAGGGCAGCTCTTTGCTGCCTGCTAGTCAGGACATGAAGCTGGTTCCTGCTCACACGTTCAGACTTTATCTGCAACTAACTGAAGGTTTGAAGAAGCTGAACATTCCCTCATATTTCCCTGACCTGAAATCTTTGGATGTGTCTGCTGAGCTTCTCATCAAACACACGGCTGAGTCTGAGCTGACGGATCAAAAGATACAGACTGAGGAAACTTCCTTTTTAAAGTTGATAAATGTTACATTTGTTCTCAGGTTTGGGTTTTGTGATTGTAAAATGATTGAACACAGGATTAAAAAAAAGAAAGTTTTTGGCCTGAATTAAAAAATCCAACTTTACTTTTAATAGTTTTTATTGTTAAGAGGCTTCTTAAAAGTATCTAAATGCAAGGTCCAAAGTACTTTTGGGGCTTGTTTTGATTATCTAATGTAATTCTAACATTCTTGTCGTATTTTTCAGCAGGATTCAGTGACAGAAAAAGGTTTCGACACACCTGATATGTGTGTATTTGAAAAATGTGTTTGTCTTTTCCAGTCATCATGAACCTGCAGCTGTTGGATTCTCTCAGTCGAGTTTTCCAGAGTGAGGATGCGGGATTTGAACAATTGGGCCAGACGGTCTTGACTAGGACAGTCAAGAGCTGCTATCTGGGAGAATACAAAAAAGGATGTCACGGTGCCTGGCGGTCTCCTCCCCCCTCCAGCTCTGCCCTAATGTTCCTGATTGCCACCACACCAGCTGCCATCACTCTCCTCATCATCTTCTGTGGATTCAAGAGGAGATCAGCCACTACTCGACGCCAGTTTGTTACCCCTTATGGTGACTGCTCTGGTTCTAGCCTGGGTGCAGCTGTTCCAAGTCTCTGACTCTAACTAATTCTTTGCTCCTCTCAGGATCTACCGGCTCACAGTGTGACAGCATGGTTCTTCATTCGCCTCAGGAGAGCGAGAAACTCTCGGCAACCCGTAGCTAACCGCTTCAGGACCTCAGCCTGCGCCACAGCCACGTCTAACCTGGACACTCCTCAAACCAGCCATCTTCATCTAGAACAGAAGCAATAAATCATTCTCATCCTCCACTTGCCTGTCTTCCTTCTGGGTTGCAGCACATCTGGGTTCCTCATCCTTGTGAAATGTGACCAGAACAAACTGGCCAACTTCCGGACCCAGCTGATCCAGAGGGACTTTGTTTTGCCGTCAACCAGCAAGGCATCGCCCTGGGCCGTAAACTTACGGCGCTCTGTCGCAAGTATCCTCTGCCCAACAGGAACTTTCGGCGCCTGGATGGTCTAACGCAAACTTTGATGAATTTAACTGTCCAGGGGGCTACCCCCGCACCATCACCTCCCGCTTCCAGCATCGCCGCAGTTTCCGCTTCCGGTCCGTCACCTGAAAACTACCGACTGCAGCCGGAACCATTCTTGGCGACGTCGGCACCAATGGAGGGTTCCTGCTGCAATGTAATCTCTGTTCCAGCAAGCCCGAGTATTATGACTCCGACCTCAGCAAGATTACCTAATCGTAAACTCACTCCATATTAAAGCGCTGCAGTGGGCTCGAAAGCTTCCCTGGCGCCAATCCTGTCACCCACTATCATTATGAGCACTTCATTAATGAATTCAGGCTGGTTTTTGATAACCCCGTAGCGGGGAGGAAGCCGCGCAGCTCTGCTCTTAAGCAGCGAAATGCTCAGTGGCGACCACGTCCTGGGCTTTAAGTCCTGGCGGTGGAAGCAGCTAGGCGGATCCAACATTGAGGGGTCTTCTATCAGTCTTTAAATGAAGTCATTAAGGACCACCTGTGTTCGCAACCAGAAACCCACTCTTTTGAGGAGCTCGTCACGGCGGCTCTCCGTTCGGACACCCGCTTACGTGAACGACAGCATGAAAGACCTCAGCCTCCACGCCAAGTCTCTTAATCCTACACTGGTGGCACACATTTTCCTATAACCCAGTCTGAAACCTCTCGCAGTCAGACCGACGAGCCCATGCAGATTGGACACTCCAAGCTTTCCGCAGAGGAGGCAGTGGCCTTGGGATCGAGAAGGCATGCTTTTACTGCGGAAAACCAGGACACCAGGTACACCAATGTAGCCTGCGTTTCGCTCCAAAACCCCAGCTAGAAGAGGACAGGCCGCGGGCTGGTCAAGTCTTGTCATCTTCTAAAGATTTTCTCCGCATTCCTGTCAAGTTAAGTCATGTTTCTGAAACTCTGGATCTCCACGCTTTGATTGACTCCGCTGAACAGAATCTTATAGATCACAGCCTAGTTACTCGCCTGTCCCTGCCTACAGAGTCCCTTCCTTCCCCTAATAGAGCCGCTGGGTTGGGGGGTCAACACCTTTCGGTGATTACTCACCGTACGGAACCGGTGTTATTAATTACTTCTGGTAATCATAGAGAACTTCGCCGGTTCTTAAGTAACTCAAACCCAGAACCCCATTATTCTGGGAATTTTTCTTAACCGTCTGCAAAACCCATGATCCGATTGGGTCCATCGTCGTATTATTGGTTAGGCGAGTTCTGCCTCGCTAACTGTTCACATCCGCTGTTCCACCGCTAATTCTGCCTCCGTTAAATCTCTGGGAAGATCGATCTGTCTAAACCTTTGCGTTACTGCTGTGATCTTCACACCGTTTCAACAAAGTTAAAAATTTGGTGCCTTACCTCCCCCACCGGCCTTACGACTGTTCATTCACTTTATTGGACGGCGCTCCTCTCCTAAGAGTAGGCTGTTCAATCTCTCTGGCCCAGAGGGCGCTATGGAGAGTTTACATTCAAGAGCACTTTCCTCGAGAACTGTCGTCCCTTCTTCCTCACTGTCGGTGCAGGGTTTTTTGTCGAAGAAGGACAAAACCCTCGACACGTCATGGAGTGTGAGACAAATCAGATCACGGTAAAGACAAGTATTCCCTTCCGCTCATCAGCTCTGTCTTTGACTGGAATTCAGAAACCACGTATCTTTCAAGCTTGACCTCCTGAAATGCTTATCATCGTGCGGTCAAGGAGAAGTGTCAGATGAAGAAGCTTACGCTTTCAAACTCCTCGGTCGTATGAGTATCTCGTCATGCCATTCGGGTTAACAAACGCTCCTGCCGTGTTCCAGCGCCTCAGAAACGACGTTCTACGGGACTTTATCGACCGCTTCGTTTTTGTCTACCTTGACGACATACTGATCTACTCTAAACATCCTGATCAGCACAGAAACCACGTTCGTCAGGTACTCCAACAATTGTCTGAAAATCAGCTTTTTGTCAATGCCGAAAAATGTCTGTTTCATTCCACCGTCGTCCCCTTCTTAGGGTACATCTTCGAGGCAGGTAGCATTCGACCCGACCCCGCTAAAATCGAGGCTGTCTCCAAGTGGGAACCCCCTACCTGGCGTAGAAACTTCAGCAATTTTAGGGTTGTAATTTCTGTAAGCGGTTTATTAAATTACAGCTCATCGCAGCTCCTGCTGTGACTCACTTCACTGTTAGGGCCTACCAATGGAACTGGATGCCCAAGCTTTTGACACTCTCAAAACTATAACCGTTACAGCCCCATACTATTACAACCCGACCCAGCTAGACGATTAGGTAATTGAGGTTGACGCCTCCGACTCAGGCGTCGGGGCAGTATTATCTCAGCGGGAAGAGTCCTCCAACAAATTGAAGCCCTGCGCTTTCTTTTCTAAAAACTGACCCTGCTGGCGCAACTATGATGTGGGCAACCGTGAACTACCATTTATTAAATTAGCATTGGAAGAATGGCGACACTGGCTGGAGGGTGCGGTTCATCCATTTATTGTCTGGACTGATCACAGGAACCTTTCATATCTTCGCTCCGCCAAGAGACGAATTCCCGTCAAGCCCGCTGGTGCCTGTTCTTTGACCGTTTCAATTTCACCATAACCTACAGACCAGGAAGCCGCAATATTAAGCCCGACGCCCTCTCACGGAAGTACTGCTCCTCTGATGACCAGGACGGCACCACGAACCCCATCATTCCCTCCACCTGCATCGTTGGAAACGTTACCTGGGACATTGAGAATAAAGTGATGCAAGCTCAAGGTAGGAGCAATCACCCAGAACCTCCTGACGGAACACTTTGTGCGCGATCTCTCAGGTCCGGCGTCATCCACATTAGGCCCCACCTCTTTGTGTGCCTTGCCTGTCACCCACGGGGTCACCAGGACTCTCTGCATCCTCGTCGGCGTTTTTCTGGCCCTCCATGACTAAGGGTGGTCTGGGTGTGGCTGCCTGTACCACCTCGCCCGCTCCGGGCCTCCAACTACCACCGTCTGGTCTCCTCCATCGCTGTCTCCGGGCGTCCTTGGTCCCACATTGCCCTGGACTTTGTAACGGTCTCCCTCCTTCTCAGAAGCTCGGTGCGTCCTCACCGTCATGAGCCGCTTCTCTAAATTTGTCCTTTCATCGCTCCACAGTTGCCCATGACCACGAAACCCGCGGAGTCCTGGTCAGCATGTATTCACGTCACCATGGTATTCCTGGACGTGTCTCGGATCGGGGCCCCCAGTTTTATCTCCCAGGTTTGAAGGCTTTCTGTGGGGCCTTGGGGGCCACAGTCAGCCTGTCCTCGAGCTATCATCCCCAATCTAACGGCCAAGCTGAAAGAGCTAACTAGGGCTCAAGCTTCCTGCGTTGTCGCCGGCGAACTCCTCTGACTGGTCCAGGTATCTGGTTTTGGGTGGAATGTCGCTGCTTACTCACCCTCTTCTGCCACAGCCTGTCCCCGTTCGAGGCTGCTCTGGGATGTTCACCACCTCTGTTCCCATCTCACGAGTTGGACCTCGCTGTCCCTGTTCCAGGACCATCGCGTGCCAGAGCATCTGGCATCAGACTTAAGGCTGCTCTGCTCCAGACTGGGGAGACCAATGCCGTCTGACCCAACCGTCATCGTGTGTGGTGGGTCCTGCACATATCACCCTGGTCAGAAAGTCACGGATTTGTCATCCCGTAATATTCCTCTTCAGGCCACCTCCATGGCTTCGCCCCAGCTTCATCGGGGTCCTATATACTGTGGAAAAAGGTCATCAATCCCACCTGTGTTCGTCTTCGGCTCCCAGCGGCTCTCAAAGTCCATCCCACCTTTCATGTCTCTCAGGTCAAGCCTGTCGTTGACAGCGCGCTTTGCCCGCCATCCGCCTCCCCTCCACCCGCCCGGCTCATCGATGGTGCCCCGGCTTATACGGTCAGTCGGATTTTGGATGTCCGCCGCCCGGGTCGCGGCCACCAGTTCCTGCGTGGATTGGGAGAGTTGCGGTCGAGAAACGCTCGCAGGTCTCCATTCCTGATCTGGACCGTTCCCTCATTGATGACTTTTCGTGCCCACCCGGATCGGCGTCCCGGACCGCCTGGGATTGGTTGAGGGGGGGGGGTACTGTCCAGGCGGTCCTGTCAGTCTCCTCCCCCTCCAGCTCTGCCCTAATGTTCCTGATTGCCACCAGCTGCCATCACTCTCCTCATCATCTTCTGTGGATTCAAAAGGAGATCACGCGCCACTTTGCTTTCGGCCTTCAGTTTGTTACCTTATGGTGACTCTTTCTGGTTCTAACCTCGTTACAGCTTTGTTCCAAGTCTCTGACTCCTAACTAATTCTTGCTCCCTGTCTCAGGATCCTACGCTCCACAGTGGCGGCAGCACGGACCTTCCATTCTCGCCTCAGGAAGCGGAAACTCACCGACAACCGCTAACGCTTCGGACCTCAGCCACGCCACAGCCCGCGTCTAACCTGGACACTCAAACAGCCATCTTCACATCTGGAGAAATAATAAATCCATTCTCATCCTCCACTTCCTGTCTTCCTTCTGGGTTGCAGCATCTGGGTTCCTCATCCTTGTGAAATCATGACAAAGGATGCATGTTTGTCTGTGGTGTTTGACTTATTTATCTATTTATTTATTTTGTAATCAAATATTTTTGAGTAAAACCAGTTTTCTGTCATCTTTTATTTCTTATATATTTTTTAGATGACTGGTATCTTGAAATATCCCGACTAACATCACTAGTGTTTGTTCTTCAGATATGACTGATGGCCATATGTTCCAAATCCTAACTTCAGATATGACTGGTATACAGACATCAGATATGAATGATATGGATAGAATCTGGAAATATCCTGACCTCGGATATCACTAGAGATGCATCTGATATCTGGAGAGAATCTCATCTCCAGATTCTATAAGAATAAGTGTCCCATACTCGGAGTTGATATGCTCAGAACATAAGTCATATCCGGAGGGTATCCACCGTAGATATCACCAGATATGGGGTGTTTCTGAGGATATCCAGATAAATATATCTCCTGATTCTGGGGGCTTTTGCGCAGTGTTGGATAAATAGGATTTAAACCACCGGAGGGCAGATCCTCTGATCCCCATGTCATGCTCTAATCTTTGGAGTAAAATACTGTGGTCGATAGTGTCAAAGGCTGCACTGAGGTCTAACAGGGCCAGAATAGAAAGTAGTCCCTTTTCTGAGGCCAATAACAAGTCATTAGAGACTAACTAGTGCAGTTTCCATACTGTGGTGAGGTCTAAACCCTGACTGCATATTTAAAAGACTTTTGCACGTAACCCGTTTCCAGAGAGGTATTTATTATCGTTAATATGGAATCATTGATTAGGGGGAAGGTTCCTTTAAAAAGTCTAGTGGGATTTGGGTCTAGCAGACAAGTTGAGGATTTGGAGGACATAATTGATGCAATTTTTGCTTGATCTGCCAGTGAAGCAGTCTAATGTTACAGAGGTTTCTATGGATGCCTCCACTTCTGCCGCTTCAGCCTGCTCTGGGCTGATAGTAGGAATAACTTGATTCAACTTATGTCTAATATTTGAGATTTTACTATCGAAAAATGTAAGAAAATCGTCAGAGCTGAGAGAAACAGGAACATGTGGTTCTACTGAGCTCTGACTGCAAGTTAATTTAGCAATAGTGCTAAAAAGAAATCTTGGATTGTTTCCATTCTCTGATATTAAGGTTGGAAAGTACTGGCTTCTAGCTCTACGCATAGCTTTTTTTTTATAATTTAAGAGGTTTCCAGGTATTCAGAGACTGCCCTGAACCGCTCTTTCCAACTTACGAGTTTCTTGTTGAGTTTCTTGTGTTTCAGAGTTAAACTACGGTGCTACTCGGTTTTGTCTACTGAACTTAGGTTTCAGGTGGGCAACAACATGAGTATTTTCTTAGAATGTCACTAAGAACTGGTTGAACTGTGAGTTTAAATTAATACACAGAACGGTCAGATAAGGTTCTTCTAAGCTGTTTCTTATTCACTGGGGCAGGAGGATGTTCCAGTGTAAACTGGAAGGTAATCAGAAAGTGATCAGAAATGATGGGGTTAAGAGGAAGGACACTCAGCTGGCTGATCTCTATCCCATGGGTTAGAACAAGGTCCAGGTGTTGGAATAATGTATATAGGTTATCTCATATTTGCTTATTTTATGC
>JAUDJI010000191.1:0-20505 GCA_037389245.1 Oryzias sinensis | reverse complement strand
ATAGATAGATAGATAGATAGATAGATAGATAGATAGATAGATAGATAGATATCAGTCACAAAAATTGATAGATAATGAATTCAAATAAGTCCTGTGGTTTTTCTCCGAGCCCTTCGGTTTCCCCACAATAATACTTAGTGATTGGCTAGTGACTGATTAGTATCCCCTCCCTGAATCGCCACCTTATCGTGGTGGAGGGGTTTGTGTGCCCGAATGACCCCAGGAGCCAGTAGTCGGGTGGTGATCCACCTCAAACTGGTCCTGGGAGACGGGCCAGACTAAGGGCGGTTCAAACAAAAATCTTTTTATTCCTAGATCCACTAACCCCCCCAACCCCATAAAGAGTTACCAGGGCCCCACCATGGAGCCCGAGTAGTTAGTGCTGGTCTGGTGGTTTCTTCCTTAATTGCTATGGGGTAGTCCGTTCCTGAGCGGCTCTCACCCCGATAGAGGTGCATCTTTAGCAACGACCTATCCCTAGCCCGGCTGAGAAGAATGCCTTTTGGATGCTCTCTACACACTGTATGAGCCCCTGATTGAAATTCCAGAGCAGAGTGTGAAGTTCTCGTGTTCTGCACAGCTTCATCAGGTCCTCAGCATGACAGGAACCTGCAAAGATGAGGCTGTGATTACTGAAGATGGGATAAAAATAGGTTGCTGCCAACAACCTTTCCAGAGAGGCTCTCTGGCTGAGAGACTCCATCATCCACATTCCAGGAGAGGGAGCAGACCCATGGCCGCTCCAGAATCCACAACGGCTCTTTTAAGAGCCACCCACCAAACCTTTAAGAGCTTGCTTCTCTCTTTTTCACAGATTTTAGTCATAGCTTTCAAAGGATTAAAGTAGTTCAATACAAATACAATACAAAAAGCTTTGTAGCTGAAGATTAGACAAATTCACAGACAAGCTACTAAATTCTAATACATAATTTTGTTTGTGATTGTGTATCTTTCTAAAACTTAAAGAACAGCTATTAGTGGACTAGTTATTGGGAATTTGTTTATTTGTTTGATGAAGACCACAGAGTAGAGGGCTGCATTGGGACTTGTAAACCCAAATCTCGCGGGATTGGGCGGTTTGAATTGTTAGATATTTAATTTAATTATTAAGTTGCAGATAACACAAGAGGAATGCATGAAAAGATGAGGCTGGAGGAGGGACATGAATCTCTGTAATAATATCAATACAAATACGTGTTTTTTTCCTGCGGGACAGGAGACGATACAAAATCAATGCATCTCTATTACTGTACGGGACTAATTTCTATGAGTTTTGCGGGTGCGGGCGGGAGTGGACATACATATTGCGGGAGCGGGCGGGATTGGTCAAAAATTCAGCGGGCGTGGGCAGGATGAAGAAAATAGTCCCGCGCAGGGCTCTACCACAGAGTGCAATATTTACTAATAATTATTTTGTTTATGATAAAATATATAAGTGCATTTACTGTCATAGGATGCCACCTCTGCAACAAAGTCAGTGGTGAAATTTCCTCACTCCTAAATATTCCAGAGTCAACTGTCAGCCCTATCATAACAAAATGGAGGAGTTTGGAACCAACAAACAACAGCAACTCATTCACCAAGTGGTTGGTAACGTAAACTGATGGAGAGGGGTCAGCGGATGTTGAACCTCATAGTGCAAAGTGGTTGCAGACGTCTGCACAGTCAATTGCTAAAAAAGTATTTGCTCACCCATCCAAAAGGTGTTATAATCAATGTGCACCAGTGCACAAAGCAAGGTCCATAAAGACATGGATGTAAGAGTCTAGTGTGGATGAACTTGACTGGCCTGCACAGAGTCCTGACCTGAACCTAATAGATTACCTTTGGAATGAGTTAGTGCAGAGACTGAGAGTCAGGCGTTCTCCACCAACATCAATGTATAATCTCATCAATGCACTTTTGGAGGAATGGTCAAAAATTCCAATAAACACACTCTTTAACCTTGTGGACAGCCTTCCCAGAAGAGTTGAAGCTGTAATATATGCAAAAGCTGGACAGACATCATGTTGAACTCTCTGGGTTAGGAATTGGATGGCACTCCAGTTCCACAGTACTAATACTCATTTCATGTGTGCAATATTCATCTTTTTTTTTTTAACCGAACAGGTTTTGGTATTATCTATTTTTTATATGTACTATAAAAGAGCTGCTGGAAACAATTTCATTGTGCACTGCATAATGAGAATAAAAGATTCTGATTCATATGTGAGTCAAGGCAGGTGGGCCAATACTTTTGATAATGTAGTGTAAATTACTCAAACTTTATTTGAAGTATAAAATTAGGCTTTTGCTTTTCTTATTTCACAATAATCAGCAAATTCTGGATAAAAGTTTTTTTTATCACTTTGTTTTGGTGTATACCCCAAATACAAAACCCTACCTCTTGCTGGTATTTTATAAACCTCCAAGTTCCAAATTATTTGACATATTTGACAATTAACATGTGAAAATCAACTTGTGTCATATTTCTCTAGTGAACTTTGAAAATATATATTTCATTTCTGTGTTCATTTTTGAACATTGCTAAAGTTTGCCATTATTTTTCTTCAGCTGTAAATCTTGTTTCCTTTTGAGCGTTTGATTTTAGCTCTGAATGTTTGGTTTGCAATAAATCTCCTAAAAACTTCCTGTTCTCTCATCAGATCGATGAGCAAATGTATCAAAGGAATGGTATCTGTAACGGGCTGAGTGCTGTCTTACATTTTTGAAGCCTCTGTAAAGAGACTGAAGCTCCTTCTTGGTAAACTTGGTCTGGGCTTGCAGCTGCTCAAGGCCTTCAGGTTGGTGACGCACCATGGAGAGCTCGAGGTCACTGTCACTAGTGTCTGTTGCATGGGAATGGAAAATACAGGGGGAAAGAGCAGGGTTTGGGGGCATACCGAAAGGATAGAGGAGTAAGTAGTGAAAGGAATAGGGGGAAAAGGGACTGAAATGGAGTGCACAACATAAAGAAAAGAGGAAAACACTCACCGTCTGTGTGGAGAAGAAAGCAAAGCACATTGAAGGGAAGAGGAAAAAGACAGGAGATGTCATAACGTAAAGGAAAGGAAAGGAAGGAAAATGTGTACATTTTGGGAGGAAAGATAAACTTGCATTATTAGAGTTAGACCATACAAAAAGACAAAAACCAGAGGAAATATCAGAATAAAAAAAGCAAAAACTCTAAAAAAAATTATTTAAAAATTGAGCTCCTAAACTGTAGACACTTGGGAAAGTTTAATATTTTGATTCACTTGACTCTGAGCCAGTGTCAGTTTTTACGACAGAACTGGTTTGCTCTGCAGCAACACAAACACTGATTTTTCCAGCATTATGTAAACATAAATCACATTTTTTTGGGTTTAATTTTTCGAATCAAATTCTCACTTTTTCAAATGTGACCAGTTTTTTTAAAGAAATGTGTAAAAAAGGAGACAAGAAAAAATTTCTTTAACCTGCTAACATTGTATCATCTTTTTATGTCCTTTTTAAAGACAATGATTTCTAAAAGCAGAAATGTTTCATGTTTTATTAACATTTGTCTGCAATGAGAAGTGTGGCAGCGTTTTAGGATCAGAGCTAACAGGGAAAGTTTAACACAGATTAAAGGAGAACTGATTCCTTAGAAAACTAGAGAACAATTCCCAGAAGAGTACCGTTTGAGTTATTCCCCATCTTTACATTAATGTTAGACAGATGGAGAAGAGCCAAATGAAAAAGAAGAAAGTATGTGATGAAAAATGAAGTGAAAAGAATTCATATCTAGATTAAAATATTTTCAAATGATTAATTTTTTTTACTAATGTAGAAATATAAAAATGTGCTTACTAAACATAATGCATGTATGTATATTTTACTAAAGCAGTTAAAATTATTCATGCAAAACTGTACAATTAAAAATAATAATAAAAATAATGATAATAAAAATGATAATGATAATATTTTTTAAAAAATACTTAAAAACTGGTTACAATGACAAAATAATTTAGTTAACAGGCAACAAAATAACAAAACCAACATAGGTTTTTTCAAATACACTACACAGATATCTGCTTTTTTATGTGCCAGAATCTTTACTGGCAAAGTGCAAAAGTGTCCTTTTTTTAATTAAACGTGATTATGAAAAACGAACATTTTTTGACTTAAGAGGAGAAAGTCATATTATCATCAATGAGAAGGTTTAGCTAAACTTACTGGGATAATCAAAATATCTAAGTCAGTTTTTTTTAATTTATTTTAACTTTAGGTTGTTATTATTTTTTAAGAAGGAAATACAGCAACGCACTCATATAACTGGACAGAAAATCCTATGCCTTACCTTCCAGAGACAGAGGCTCCCAAATCCCAAACTGTTTAAGAACAACAATAAATAGTCCAACAACAACAGTAATGGCAATTATTTCCATGCCCTCCAAACCCATTGTTTGCCTCGAATAGCACTGCTCCAAAAACCCTTAAAATGGACCAATCCACCCCCTGTTCTGCCAGCCTGCAGAATAATACCATCTTCTTCTGCCTCCTGTCCATTTTCAAGTCTTTTATACTTGCATCAGCAGTCGTTACTTTACCTAAACCACTAGCTGGCAAAGAAAACACATAACAGGGTGACCGCAGAGTATCCTCCTTAGGTAAGAGAGCCCAAAGTCCATCATGTGCAGGAGAGAAGCCGGACACTTGCACAAAGTCAAAACTCTCTACAGTTGTTTCTCCTCTAAGGCGAGCCATTAGTGATCCGGTTCGGTTTAGAACCAACTCATGGCTCTTCTCCTCTTTTTATCTCCAACTCTGCTTCTCTAAACAGAATCCATGTGCAAGCAAGGCTGATGGAGGAGTGGGCGTGGTTTGTCCTTGATGCATACACAGACCTGAAAGGCCCTATTCTCACACTAAAATATTTAAATATGATTTAAGCTCATTATTTTAGGTTTCATAAAGGGTTGATCCTTCACTCTTATTGGGTAAAATAGCATGTTTTGACTATGAGGCGGTCAGAACAACAGCACTTAAAGCTCAGCTCTACTGTAAACGCTGTTTATCTTTGATTTTGAGTCTTTTCACGATCACATAAAGAGTGAGGAAGTGTTTGAGCAAAGCTCAGTACTGATGAGTCGGCACATCATAATGGAGCAAATGAGGCAGACAGCAAATCAATTGCTGAGAGATGACATATTAGTCTGTGAAGAGGCAGAGAAAAGTGAGCTGCGTGTGCTTTTGATGGAGGGAAAGGAATCCAAACTTCAAATGGATTTTAGAAAGCCACTTCGCTAATAACTAATGAACTTGAAATCTATAGTAAGTAAAAAAAAAAAGCATAAAAATCTCAACACTGTGTCTGCATTTGCAGACATTTGTTCAGTATACCAAACTGAATGGAGGTAAACTTGGATTGATTGATTAATACTTTATTGATCCTGAGGGAAATTGCATGGCTGTCTTTTTATCATCACACCAAGAATAAGACATTGTAGATGAAAAAGTACCATCAAAAGAAGCTTAATTAAAATACCTAGAATAATAGTCGATAAAAATTTTGAAATCTCAAGAAATCTACAAGAACGACTTAGCCTGTGTCGTCTCTTACACTGGGACTTCCTTTAAAATGTTGATGCACCTTAAGTGCTGCTTTGTTCGTGTTCTCCCTATAGTTACGGGGGGGGGGGGGGGGGTGAGCATGTTTAGATGTGGGTCATCAACGTTGCTTAATGACCACACTGAAAGCAACACAAAAGCACAGAGGACCACAGAGCCTCTTATTCACAAAGGTGTGCTCATTGTCATTAAGTGAGTTTTCCTCTTTTTCACTGCAAAACACACTAAATCCTAAAGGTCTTTTATCTAGTTTCTCATTTAATTACAGTGGTATGAGAAAGTTTGGGCACCCCTGATAATTTTCAAGATTTTTCTTCATAACTTATTGGTTGTTCGGATCATCAATTTCAGTTAAATATATCATATAGTAGATGAATACAGGGATAATTGAGAAGTGAAATGAAGTTTATTGGATTTAAAGAAACTGTGCAATGCGTACTTAAACAAAAATAGGCAGATGTGTAAATTTGGGCACCCCTGTTGTTTTATTGATATGACTACTTTTAGCAATAATTATTGGAACACAAGATTTGTATTATAAGCTCATTAACCCTTGACCTACATACACATGTGAAGCCAATCATGAGTAGAGGTATTTAAGGTGGCCAATATCAAGTTTTTTCCTCTTTGCATCTTCTCTGAAGAATGTTAACATGGGAACCTCAAAACAGCTGTCAGATCACCTGAAAACAAAGATTGTTCAACATCGTAGTTTAGGTGAAGGATACAAAGAGCTTGCTAAGAGATTTCAGCTGTCAATTTCCACTGTGAGGAATATAGTGAGAAAATGAAGACCACAGGCACAGTTCAAGCAAAGGCCCAGAAAAATGTCAGCTAGGCAAAGGCGAAGGATGGTGAGAACAATCAAACTCAACCCACAGACCAGCTCCAAAGACCTACAGCGGGATCTGGCTGCAGATGGTGTCACTGTGCATCGTTCAACCATTCAGCGCACTTTGCAGGAGATGCTGTATGGAAGAGCAATGCGGAAGAAGCCTTTTCTGCACACATGCCACAAACAGAGTGGCTTGAGGTATGCTAGAGCACATTTGGATAAGCCAGCTTCATTTTTGAATAAGGTGCTGTGGACTGACTGATGAAACTAAAATGGAGTTATTTGAACATAAGAAGGGGCGGTATGCTTAGCAAACAAAGAACACAGCATTCCAACACTTACTACCCACAGTCAAATTTGGTGGCGGTTCCATCATGCTTTGGGGCTGTGTGGCCAGTGCAGGTACTGGAAATCTTGTAAATGTTGAAGGTCGCATGGATTCAGGATCAGCAGATTCTTACAAACAATGTTCAAGAATGAGTGACAAAGTTGAAGTTGTGCCGGGGCTGGAACTTCAACAAGACAATGACCCTAAACACTGCTCTAACTCTACAAAGTCGTCATGCAGAGGAACAAATACAATGTTCTGGAAAGGCATCTCAGTCCCCAGACCTGAATATTATTGAAAATCTGTGGTGTGATTTAAAGCGGGCTGCCCATGCTCGGAAGCCATCAAATCTGACTGAACTGGAGATGTTTTGCAAATAGGAATGGTCCAAAATACCTTCAACCAGAATCCATGCCCTCATTGGAAGCTATTGGAAGCGATTGGAGGCTGTCATTTCTGCAAAAGGAGGATCTAAATATTGATGGCATGTTTCTGTTGGGGTGCCCAAATTTACGCACCTGCCAATTTTTGTTTAAGTAATTATTGCACAGTTTCTTTAAATCCAATAAACTTCATTTTACTTCTCAAATATCACTGTGTTCATCTGCTATATGATATATTTAACTGGAATGTATGATCCGAACAACCAATGATTTATGAAGAAAAATCTTGAAAATTATCAGAGGTTCCCAAACTTTCTCATACCACTGTATCTTATTACACTTGATATAAGACTAAATTAACTTACTAGTAACTTTTCATCAAAATCTTCAGTACTATCTCTAAAGAAACTGCATACTAGATACAATTTTGACAGCTTTATTCCAAAATGTGTCATTCTTGTCTTATGTTAATTGATCTAAATAAGCATAGTTGGACAGTTTTAAGTGTTAAAATAGTTTTTATTTTTGAGGGAAAAGAATAAGTATGTATGTAAATGTACCAATATATTTTACATAATACACAATTGCTTTAGGACATATAATTTTTAATAAATTTAGGGTTTTTATTGCTAAATAGGACATCACAACCTATTTTAATACATCTTACCAAGACAAATCCTCCACTACTAACCAGCTCAGTGGCCTTATGGTAGAGTGGAAGGTTGTGAGTTCAACCTGAGTCATACCAAAGACTCTAAAAATGAAACCCAATGCATCTCTACTTGACTTCTAGAATTAAGGGGGCTGGGGATTTAGGGGTTAAACCACCAAATGGTTCCTGACCGCGGCCGTGTCTGCAGCTCACCACTCCCCCAGGGGCAACAGATTTAAATCTTTTTTCAACTACTTAGACATTACAGTACGACTACTTGCTACCATGTAAACACACAGTCACTTAGAGACTCTTTCAAAACTGCTGCTATTTTAATGCAAACTGGTGATGCTATATTTGCTTCTCTTTCTCTCCTCCACAGACCATCATTGAAGAACACGCCCATGTTTGACAAGCATTATTAAAATGAGTCAGCTGTTATCCATATTCAGTAAAAAATGTAATTTGTTTTTTTCTAAAATTTTTTTCAAGTAAGCTAAGTCATTAAACACCAACACAATTGGAAAAGTGCAGAGAATAAAAAGGAATGTGGAACAAGACACGATCAGTTGCTATGATACTGACATAACACTAGATGACGCCAAATTACGGTCAAAACAAGATGTTGGTGAGAAAATGTCAATTTAAAAATGCTGACATCTGGATAATTTTCTGCTTAACCCTTGTGCTATCCTAGGAACTTTAAGATTGGGAGTGGGGTCATTACGACCCCACAAGACAGTGTGCTGAACCTTTTTTCTTCAATGATTTGTGATCTTCACTGGTCTCCATGGATTACATGTAATCCTCTCCACCTTTATGCACCTTTGTCATGGTAGGGAGAACACGTCAGTGTAAGCGTGAGGTCATAGGCTAGCACAAGGGATAAAGGTATCTAACAAAACCCCTTAACTGTGATGGTTTAATGTGATGTAAACAAAAGTTCATCAACAGTTTCTAAAAAGGGGTCTCTTTTTCTACTTTAGATTTTGGGGTTTTATTAGTGAAACATATCTTTATTTAGTATAATTTGATGTTGTTGTTGGGTTAGATGTTTTATAACATTATATTTCTTACATTTTGACTTGTTTGATGACAGGTCAAGCTCAAGTTTATGAGCTCCTTGATAGTTCTGCCTCCAAATTTAGGTAGAACCCTAAATTTTCCTTTGTAAAAAAATCTTAGGGGTCCTTGGGGTCTTTTTTCATTTGAAAGATCCAGTAAAGGTCAAGATCAGATGTCAGATGACTAAAACAATTAATTCATCAGTACACATGTGGAAGTAAATTAAACTGCAAAAATGCATGGAAATCAGTGTGAATCAATGTGTTCAATGCTGTTTTTTTTAAAGTGAAGTTTCAGCCTTAAACCTGCCTTGGCCCTAACTGAAAGTTTTTGTTTGTTTTCCCATCTGATCCTGATCCATATGCTGTGTTTCAATATGAGCCAACCTTTAATGAAACAGTCTGTTTAGGTTTGTTTCAAACTGTGAGGGCAGAACTTATTATTTTGGGCCAGAACAACAAAAAACAATATATATTTATTAAATTATGGAATTATTAAGTAAGGGTTTTTACTTTAATACTGTATTTTTTAATATGTAAACTATGCAATCAAAAACTGATAACAAATGAAACCAACAAAAAGTTAGACATCTTTTTTTTAAGTTCTTGGTAAAAGATCACATGTTTATCCTTAAGCAAACTAACAGGAAATGTTGTATTAGGTGGTGTGTTTTTACCTGGGCCTTGTTGTGTGGTGCTGGCGATTATCCACTTGACAAGACAGCATTTCATGAGCGATTTGCGCGTGAGTCTGGGTTTCTGCCACTTGGAGCCGTCTGTCTGTTTAATCGAGTTTGAGTCTTTGCCGTTGGCATCAGGCAGGAAATCGCCGTCCACCGCCTTCCCATCTGCCTGAAGAAAGAGAAGTAACTTTTCCAAAGAGGACAAGAAAACTGTTGGGATACAAAGTCAGACCATACTAATCAATCCAAATGTGTTAGTTTTCCTTAAAATCTAAGATCAGTTTTAGTTAATTGGAACACCGACAGAACAGTCTTTCGTCATTTTGCAGAATAATTCGGTCTGAGCTGCATATGCTACAAAGAAAACAACATGTACCACATCCTGGGGCCGTTCCAAAAAGACTGGACCAAAGGGTCAAATTTTCCCCATGAGAAATCTTTTTGCTTGTTGGACAAAACACAGAAAAACAATGGAGTGAAGCTTTCAAGGGTGTCAGCCTTTAATTGTAGCAATCATCAAATGACTTTCTTTTTTTCAAATATAAGTTCACCTACCTTTCATTCATTTAGATTTAATAGCTTAATTTAGGGGTCCCACAAGTTTTTTTCAGTTTTGTTTTAATTGCTCTCTCTCCTTCTCTGCCGACCTCAATGGTTTTTCTTTAATGCCGGTAAACTGTTTGTTTTTACCTGATTCGTTCTTCACAAGAGCACAGGATAATGGGTGGGGATTCCTAGTGCACCTAGAACTCGTGTAAGTCTGATAGATGCACTACTTCAATCCCAGTAATCTCATCACTGTCTGCCAGTTGGTCAACTTTAAGTTGCATTGAGCCTGTTCCTGTTCTGACCTCATTCCTGGACAGGAATCTGCTCACCTTTCTTGGATTTAATAAACCTTCTTATCACATAGTAGTCTCCCTAACAATCAAAATTGTGAAAGATTTTGGAATTTTCAGAATGATCTTTATTGCTTATTTGCACATCAGTCTGACATGTTTACACCTTTACACCTAAAACTGAAGTGTTCTCCCTTTCACTTTTTAAAATAAAAAAAGAAAATCTTGGAGTTTAATACAGCATACATGTCTCAAAAGCCTGATTATAACAATAGTTTACATATTTTTAGCCTTATTTACTATTCATGACAGCTGTGAGGTGAGAGTGGGAAGAAATTTAGCTGGATAAACGTAAAAAACTCTTATCTGTCAAGCTTAATCGTCCATCTTCAGAGCAATGTTAATTTGGGCAGAGGGAACCCTAAATAATTTGACCATTCCTTAGGCTTAATGCTTCAGAATCCAATAAACAATAAGCTTAACATTTATTTTTCTCTAAAATCTACAAGGCTACAAATGTTTGATTTTTCCCCCCACTTTTGCTCTCACATTGAAGGGCTAAGATGTAGAATTTAACCCATCAAACTGTGCTGAATGTCAAAGATTGTGTCCTATTCTCCTCCTGCTTTGTCCCTGTCTGTAGGTTTTTAAAACTTGTGACAGTCATCCCCAAAAAACCAAAGAGAGTAGCTGCATGGCGGAGATCACACAGGACCACTGTGGAGGGATCTCCCCGGTCCCCACGCTGTCCTTCTTTGAATATGTGGAGCATCCAGAACGTTCCTCAATAATTCACACTGCACAAAACCGCATCAATAAAAGATCAGAATCGCAGCTGCCATGCCGCGCTTTGTGATGACCTCCGCTCTGCAAACGATGACCAGCACTAACGAAGGGTACGACATCTTCAAAAAAGTAACACATTAGCATACAAAACCACAAAACGATGCCTGTCACACAACAACACTGAAAAATTCATGAATCCATCGTCACCTGTGTCTCATTCATACATGCAGCACGACATTTTAGAATTGTCTCATCTATTCTTCCAGTGTGTGTTTATTCTGAAACATTTTACATATTTCAAAAATATTTTACAAAAAATATCAACACAATTGTGAGAAAATTGCACTAAAAATACCTGAGAACTCATCATATTTTTTGCAAATAAAGAAGATTGTTTTTAGGTAGAAAAAAAAGATCCATTCTTAAAATAGGGGGAAAAAGTACTGAAAGGGTCTGAGCTTCATGTAATAATATAATTGTTTAAAAAAATGTAGAAGGCCGAAGAAGTGAAATAATGTCCAATGCTGCTTTCACAACACTTTGAGGTTCTGGGTTTTGTATTTTTACTCCAAATTTATATTACTGTCAAATTTATTTATGTTTTTAATGTGTGGCTAAGCCCTACTAAAGCAAATCTAAAAAAACATGAAACAGTTTGAACACATTTTTTCAAAACATGTAAAATAACTGCACGGTTTTATGCAAATAAAAGGACTAATTGAAGATAATTATGATCATTTTTGTTCCAAAATAACTAGTCTGCTTTATATATTTTAAGCAATAATTTTAATTCATTTAAAACATCCTATTCTTTTTAAATAATACATTTTTTGAATTGTTTTTAACATTACTTGAATTGGGCTCAAAAGTCAAAAAGTTATTGAATTCCTGCAGAAATGATACAACTAAAATCAGCGTATGGGTCAGAGTATAAAGTATTTAGATTTTACTGCACCTGCATTGTATTAGGATGTCCGTTTTTGCCTGGAAGAAACGTGTGCAGTCCTCCTCCTGCCCTCCTCCAACCACCCTCAGTGAGCTGCACAGCAGTGTGGAGAGACAGAAAGGAGGAGCAATCCTGTCTCTGAAGCAGAAGACGAACGCCGTGTCGCTGTAAGCATGAAGTGCTGAAGCACAGTGAAAGCTCAAACCTGAAGAAAAATGACCTGACAAATTCCAGCAGATGTGTAAAGTGCACTAGCTGCTTTGAAAAGATGACAAACAAGCAAACCTCATGGAGCAGAGGGAAGGAGGTGCAGAGGGGCGGTTTGCTTTGTGACAACTGTTATTAGAAGTGCCAGATAATTTTGTATACTGCTGTGAGGATACGTGAGCAGTTTCAGACACTGTGTCTCTGTGGAAATTAAAGAGGAAGGCTGCTGTCTGGACGATCCGTCCCAACAAAATAATATTAAAAGAAATATATTTACAGCCTCTTATCAAACAAAGTTTCAGAGTGAGAGTCTTATTCTTTGTTCAAAGTCTGGATTTAAATGTGACTGCAGGTGTTATTGTTGTTGAGGCAGAGAAGCACAATACATACAACAAATGGATGTTTATGTTAAAGAGGGATGCTCTTTTACAGCTAACACAGTTGATTATTAATTATTTATTTATCTCCATGCTCTTCTTTGTCTTTTGGACGCTCGCTTCAGTGGCCCGTCCACCTCAAACCACCATCCAACTAACTCTCTTCTGTACACCCAGCTCACTCACATCAAAAACCAGGGGAGGGGGGGGGGTAACCAGTGACTTTTGGTAAAAAAAATATACTTCCCAGAAAAGGCTTGTAAAAGCGTTCTCAGTGGTCTTTTAATTTTTTGCTAAAGCAAAAATCCAGAAAATCATTTTCTAGGACATAGTCTCTGCAGAGCGGCAGAAGTTCATTAATAATTCGCCTCTAAGTTGTGAGCGTGACTGCTGGCACGGAGTAAGCCACCCCCTCTTCCATCACCTATCTGTTTGCACTCTCCCACTAGCTTACAGCCGCTCACACCCCCAACCTAACATTACCTGTGCAACAAAAATGGCCAACAATATTGGAGCTATCCAGCCGTACAGCTGTACTCACGAGGAAATGACATTTTTGCGTCTGCTCCTGATTCACAACAATTTGAATGAAGAAATACTCAGAAATTCAATTTTAAGCTTAGGTTTCTCAATATATGTTCTCCATCATGAGAAAAATTCTACAAGAATGTGTTAAAAACACCAAAAACGTAATGTTTTATTGGAGTGGGTCTATAAGTAAGTATGTTTATGGTGACAAACAGGAGACCTCGTCTGTCTGTCCATCACCTCAGCAAACAAGTCGGGGGTCAAAGGTGATCCAGTCCCATCTCCACCTCTGCAACCTTCAACACTTTCGAGCCATTCAGGCCGGTTTCTTGTTTCATCCTCTAGAAAAAGTCAAAACTCATTTTCATTTATGTTACTTTCTTTAATGATACAATTCATTCTAACTCTAAAATTGATTTTCTTGACAACGGCACATTTGAGGGAACTCTTAATTTAATGTAATATCAACAGCAGTATAAAATGCTTAGCATAAACTATCTTACTGTTATAGGCACATTTGAGCCATAAATTCATGAATCAAACAAACTCAATTTCAACCAGTGCTATGAGCATTTTTTATGTCTTCAGCCAAAGATCCAGATGTGGTCCCAGAGCCTGACTCAGGTTGCAGACCCCTTACCTAACATGCTTTTCTTGCACTCCAGAATCTCTGTAGTCTGTCATGGACTCCTCCTCCTTCTGACCTGCTTCTCCACAAGCATCCTAAAAGCAAACATTCCATCTGTGCGAACAAATAAATGTTGTAGTTGGTTTTACTGTCCTTTCTTGCACCAATTCGACATCAAACTGACCTCAGAAAACAAGACATCAAGACAGGCTGTTTGTGGTCTGTGTGACCGCAGCATCAACAAGATATCTCTGAGGAACTGTCCTTGTTTTGACTTTGCAACTTGAAATTTCATCCTGTTATAGCGATCACTTATGCTGCATAACCTCAGCTTCACACTTGCTTTGAAAGAAAATAAATATATTATATATATTATCTTATATGCAGTCCCCCCTGTAGCACAGTATGATGGGGGGGGAGAATCCAGTGACAATGGAAAACTTCATAGATCAGAAATATGATTCAGAATAGAAACATAGAAATAAAAAAATGATAACACCCTGATGTTCTCCAAACCTGGATAATTATTCTGTCCTTGTACCTCCTTCAGGTTCATCTCTTTCCTGCAGACACTCGGGTTGTTTTTAGACTCAAATTTCCACCAAAGATCCAGTTTCTTGAGTTCTTTAGACATTAGCTATTAGTTTACCTGAGAATGGAGGCTGTTTGTTGCAGAAATAACGACATCTTTTTCACTTAAAAAAAAAACATTTTCAGCCTTTTTATGTTTCACATTTTGCTACAGACATGTACATGCACGGCTGCACACATTTTGAGCTGGAATTTGTTGTTCTTAGTGAGAAATTTTAAAAAGGCCATTTACTTTTATATTTCCATAAATTATGCACGATAAAGAGCAGTCATATGAGACTACATGAACTTCAAATAAAGGCTCTGGCCTCCAAGCTATGTTTTTTTTTGTTAACTTTGGTGAAAAGAATGAAAAGGAGGGAATTTTGCACCAAACATGTATGCTAAAGTAAAAAAAAAAACATGTATGCTAAAGTTCCCACAAATATCCATCCTTGGTGTCACGTAGAGAATGCATGGATTTTCTGTTATATTAGTTACACAGGATTAAATAAAAAAAAAAAAACCTATGAGAAAAAAAAAAATCCCTTGTGATGATTTATCTGTCAAAAATCAGAACTCTCTCACCCCTCTGCCGTCTCCTTAATACTAGCCATTCTGCATTCTGGTAACATTATCATTGATAATTTCAAATATTTTGTTTCTCGTTTTAGGTTTATTCTCCATGTAATGTTAAAAAGAAGAAAAGTTAAGTCCGTCTTAAGTCAAATTTTAATGCAAAACTCCTAAAATATTTAAAACAAGCGCAACTATTTAAAACCAAAATTATAAATAGATGGCTTCACTTAAGTGCCTGACTTTCATTCATAAAGCTTATTTTATGATTTAAGAAAATATTTTATTACTACTGAATCTTGATTTGTCTGATCCTTTGTCATTCTTCTTGGTTTGAACTACTATTCATGTTTAAAGTCCAATAATTTTTTTTTACATGAGTTGAAAAAAACAAAAGCATTGACTGCTTTATTCTTGAGTAGAAAGTAAAGAAGCATAGCTTAAAGTCTTCAATTTCCCTTGATGCTAAAATGTTGAACCCACAAAGCTGACAGGAATCATAAAGTCAATGCTATTTAAAGATTTAATTAACTTGATAATCTGTCTTCTCTGTTCATAACACAGCCTTGAGTTTTGTTGATGTCGTCATGGCCATTCTTTTATTTTTCTACCACTGCAGGTTACAGGTTAATTACGGTCTGCCCCGCCATTTTTCTTATTTTCCTCCAGAGTCTCAGCGCACAGGGAAGGCAGCAGATGAAAGTTTCATATCCTACTGCCTCTCTGCTTGTTCCAGTCATTGCACTTCATAACTAATGCAACAGACTCCTCATGCAGCCCATTTCTGCAACTGCATTCTATATTGCTGCAGCCAGCTGTAAAGTTTATGACAAAAAAAATTTAAGAGGAGTCTGAGAGCTAAAAATGAAAAAGCCACAGAACTGATTTAATCCTTTGTAAAGTCCAGTGAAAGCCACAAATGCCCTGAAGTGTTTATATTGAAACTGCTCTATCAAAGTCTGTCAAACTCATGTTTAAAACTGGTTAAACATGAGTTGTATGACTTTTAAAGATTTCTCTAAACATGTAAAGTGTTGTGTATTGTTCATAATGTAAGGACTGGAGGTTTGACTATGGATGGAAAAGGGAATAGGATTATTATGAGGTAAGAAAAATGGACTGAGTGACAGCACACATGATGCTACCAAAGAGGACCAGACCCTTGGCCAAAGCATACACTTTATTTACAAAAATAGTTAACAAAACATGGTAACGGCCTCTGAGATACGAGATTAAAAACTACTACAAAAATATATAAAAAGTTCTAAAAGGAAGAAAAGATTAAAACACAGGATTAAAAGCAGCTTCAATTAAGAAAGTCACAAGTCTAAAACTGAGGGGCGTCCTCGCCCAGCCGGCTCCTCTAGAAGATGGACAGGGATCCCTCCGGTCACACGCATCAGGACCTGTGGGCAAAAGCATCTGCCAGTACCAAAACGACTACGGCTGCCCTAGGCTATCCTGAGGAGTGTGGCTACACTTCCAATTTACTCACACGGCAGGCAGAGTTCCCCTCTGTCTCTGCGTGTGTCCAGCGTCACGCATTCCTTTCCCGTGTCACTTCTGGCTGGGCTTCCTCGACACTCTGCGGCTCCTGCGTGGAAAAATAAAGCAGCAGCACCAAAGGCACTCCAAAATGCAGAATTATTGCAACCTTCTTGCTTATTCCAACCAGTCTGCAGTGTTGCTTTTCAGCTAATCAGGGAAAGTGCATCAACGGGGCGTGTCCATTCGCAGCATGCAAAAATTTGTAAAAGCAAGCACAGCAAAACATGCAAAAAACTCTCAGAAAACCATGCAATTTACCAGTGTATGCTCACAATAAGAAACTGGGCTAACAGGTCATTGACATTGATGACTGTAATACTTTGGTTTGTCATCACTACTCACAACACTGTTGCCTCTCAGGTGAAGAGCAATATGAAACCCCCAACAACTGTTTAGAAAAGTTCAAAGGAACCATGACTGTGAAAGGACATACTCATGGTCTGGACAATGACAAAGCTAAGAGGATGTACCCTGAAAACCACTGAATGGTGCTTTGGCCTGGTCATCTTTGCAGGTAAACTCTTTTTAGTTGTGTAATATTCATTTTAACATTTCAAATCATATAATTAGTGGTTGACAATGTGATTCATAGTCGATAATGGTTCATTTTGAACAATCTGATTTGATCCGATTCACTGACCTAAAGTTAAGTAAAATTTAGACAGAGACAAATACTTGAGTACTAAACAGGTGACGTTTTCCAGTATTTCTTGCTAGATTATCAAGTCAAAATTAAACATGTGTACAAATAAACAAAGAATTATTGTCAAATCCTTTTACTTTTAGTTCAATGGCCGCACGTTTTGTTCGTAGACAAACAGACTTAAAATCTTCCATAGTGACACATTAATGTGAGCGTTTTGAATGTGGCAGCCCGAAAAGTGCATTTCCATGGACTTTTGTTTGGAAGCAGCCACTTGAACACATGTTGCAGAGACTAGTGTGAATGTAGAATAAGAAGTTTACTTAGTGAAGTAAAACAAATAGTGCTTTTTTCCCCCCATTACACTTAACTACCAGGCTCAGTTACCTGATGAGAGCGCTATGGTAACCGCAGAAAGGAGCTTTGGGTTGCATTCCCACACACCAGAGACCATCACAGTCATGCAGATGGGCAAAAAAATTGTGTATGAGCTTGTAGCTGTCCTGGACTTCAGCGATAGGCGGAAGAGGATGTCAGTCATAAGTGGGTAAAAACTAATACCTTAAAATAAAACAACCTATTGATAGAGGAGAAAAAAAACAGCTTTTTATGAACAAAACCATTAATAATCATTTTTTAATATCATTTTTTGATTGCAAGATTATGGATAAACTTTACAAGCATGGTATTACATCCTACTAAATGTATACATTTTTTCATCAAAACTGATCCTCATTGCTTTGAGTTTTATTGAGATGAAGTACAACTAACCTGTAAATCTTTTCTTTCCTTTTAAATCCTCAAAAACAGGTTTATCAGCCTCTAAATGCAAGAGGTTGAAACATCATGAATCTACTTTTGTTCATGCACAGTGACTAATATGCTTTTTTGCTAACTTTTTTTAACGGTCAAAAAGTGTGCAGCCCTGACCTCCCAACTACACACCCCTTCTATGAGCTCCTCTCACTTCCCCCTGACTCCAAGCGGATCATCTAAATTTGTTTCTTGCTTCTCTACTGTGGTCCCCTCTGACTCGATTAGAGATGCTTGGGCTAGAGATTTGAACTGTGAGGTACCTGAGGGTTTCTGGAATGAGGCACTGTCTAAAATTTACCGCTGCTCCATCAGTTCCAGACTCAGGTTGATTCAGTTTAAGGTTCTGCACAGACTGCATTATTCCAAAATGAAGCTGAACAAAATCTTTCCAGCTGTCTCGGCTACCTGTGACAGGTGTAAACCATCAGAAGGTACGCTGGGTCATTTATTCTGGTTTTGTCCATCGTTGCACAGTTTCTGGAGTAAGATTTTTAAATGCTTTTCTGATGCATATGATAAAGATATCCAGCCCAACAGCCATCTGGCCATCTTTGGATGTTCTTCACAAACTTCCCATTTGCCACAACATATACAGACACTGCTACAGTTGGGAATGGTGGTGGCCAAAAAACGTATTCTTCTAAACTGGAAATCAACAACTCCTCTGTCCTTTGAACACTGGCTGGCTGAGATCATATATGCCATTGGGCTAGACAGGCTGAGGCCCTGCAGATTTGGTTCACAGTATAGATTCAACACTGTTAGGAAACCCTTTCTGGTTCGCTACAACATAACTTGAACTACAACACCGAACAACAGGGGGGTATTCCAGGAAGCATGTTTAAACTAGCCTGACTTTGAGCCTGAACTCTGGCTGAAATCCGCCTGAACTTGCTTACTCTGGGTATGTCGGTTCCAAAAGACCGGATAAGAGTTGGCGTAATTACGCTCGACTTGGTAACCCTGGGTTAATGGGCGGGCACAGCAGGTACATAAAGACATTCTCAATAGATCGCCGATTTCTGGAGTCACCATGGAAACGCGTGGTGGGAAAAAAAAGAAAACGCTGTACTTCAGTGAGACGGAGTCTGAGGTTTTAATGACGGCGTATGAAGATTACACGTCCATCAAAAAAGTAACACGGCTGCATCATTAAAAGAAAGAGTGTCTGCGTGTAGAAAAAGAGCAGACAAAGTAAACGTCTATAAAACTCAATAATTGTTCATAGAACTCAAATTTACATATTTATTTAACTAAATGTCACATTACTCCAATTCAATTAATCTTTTTTTTTCATCTTAATTAATAATATTTCTTGAACTCTCAAATGTCTACGTTTGAGCCGGCAGATATTCTCATTTTTATAACAAAAAAAGACGGGGGGAGAAATGCACGGAGTGCAAAATCTCAATTAGGACTTTACCGTCACTGTCGTTAAATCTGTTGTCTATAGGGGTGCTATATAAACTAACCATCCTCTCCTTCACTCTCACTCATGGTGCAGAGACGTAAGCTCAGTAGGGCAAAATAACTCGGCAAAACATGGCAAAACACAGTAAAACAGCTAAATAACTAAACACATTTGGTCAAAAACCCACACTTAAACCCAAATCCGTCCAGACAGGCAAAGGGAATGATATCCCACAATCCTTTGCGGTGCCGATCTAACAGCAGCACCAAAGTTACACCTACTTAATTGAATTAATTTGAATGAAAGTAAAATAACTGTCTGAAAACTACGTGTAATTTTTAAACTGACTTACAAAAAAAAGATTTATCTTAACTGAAACAACTAATTAAGTTAGATCAAAGTAAAACAAATATTTTTCCAACATCCATATGTGGTCTTATCACCATCTCACTGTGACAAAAGTATTATCTGAGCTTCTTCATCCACTAAATCATCTTAAAATGGACACGCCATGCTGCCTCACCTCTCTGTAAACAAACTAAGCTTCAACTAAACCTGCTCCCGACCAGGTTATGTTCAGAGCATGAGTTGCTATGGCAACTTGACCTACCCTGAAACATACCTCCATTTCTGGAACCGAAAGCTGAGGTTATCAACTTCCTTAGCCTCAAACTTATCGTGAGAGCTAGCATAACCTGCTTTCTGGAATACCCCCCAGGACTACAATTGAAGAGGTGCCGGACCTGGGTCGCAAATGTAATTTTGCATCCCCCTCTCTTGTACAAGTTTTGTCTGACTGCAACATTTACTTGTGTATTTGTTTATAGATTAGTATGATAAGTCTGGCAAGCTATTTTTTTCTTTTCTTTTTCTTTTAATTATTTATTTATTTTGGCCTCTTGCCTTTTGCAAGTGTAATGTTTTTTTGGGCTTGTTGTTCTTTTTCCCCTTTGACTTTGTTTGTTGTTGTTTCACATCATATGTTCACCTAAACTTGAAAATAAAATATAAAAAAAAAAGAAATCAACTTTGTTTGTGTGTCGTGGTTTGTTCCAATTTATTGCTGCCACAGATATGATATGATCCATCAAAGCAGAGTTCATAATCATGTATA